>JBCAUJ010000123.1:8197618-8236778 GCA_038406275.1 Cataglyphis albicans | reverse complement strand
TATACACATATATATATATATATACAATATTAACTTTATCGCGCGCGTTATTTGTTATTAGAGTTATTTTCATATATATATTTATATATGTATATATGTATACATATAAGTATATATATGTATGTGCATGCATGTAAGAAATGATTAAAAATTAACCAAATATTTATTATTTATTTCTGTACAATATAGGCTCTTAAAACTCTGCTTATCACTGAAAAAATGTACAATGCGATGTATGCAAAGTATGAAGGTATATAAAATTCTTCGCTCGCGAAACGTTTAACCGGTTCGGCACAAGTGTCGATTCATTAATCAATCTTTTTGTTTTCGTTCGTGATTGATCAACGATCGAGTTACAATACGCTCCGATGAACCGCACGGAAATGTTTCGTTTGCGCGATCGATGAGAATTTTAAGAGAACGGCGGCGAGCGCGCAAAATCGCCGACACATTAAACAATATTTTTTTATTTGATTTGATTTTTCTTGCGCAGAATAACAAGAAAGTAACGAGTTATGACAATAAAGAAATTGGGACGAAACGGTATCGCCAAGCTATCTCTTCTCCCTCTCTTTCTTTCGCTCACACACACATATACGACGCACTCTTTCATTTTCTCACTCTCACTCTCGCCTCTCTTCACAAGACGTAAGAGAGAGATTGCGGCAAAAAACTATTTTATCTTTTTATAATCCAACACGTGCACTTGTATGTAAAATGTATGTGTCTGTTTAATTTGCAAGTGTATGTATGTGTGTGCAAAATATATGGAAGATACTTATGTCTGATTATAAGGAGATTCGCCAGCTTGTTAATCTGTCAAATCGACAAACTTTCTTTGGTATATCTGCGTGATTTTTATTTATGAATACAAAATCGAGAGAATGACATTCGTCGTGAGAAACATTGCGAATAAATGAATTTTTCGTTCTGATAAAATGCAATTTTTTTTTCATTGTACTATTATTTTTATTTTCTAAGACACCTCCAAAAGTTCATCGATCGTAAGCAAACCGCGCTGCGACGCTTTTTCTCCGAGAAACGATTTTCGTTGGAAGAGAGGCATCTAAAGTCTTTCGGCGCAATCTTGCACACTATCTATTCTTTTTTTCTTTTTTTTTAATTATTTTTTTTTTTCATGTGTTCGTCCAAAAAGAAAGTAACTTAAAACCATTTGGAAGATAAAATCCGTACGGTAACACAGCCGTTATATAAGCTTCATACCAATTACAGATTCCTGTATCTTATTTAATATATGAATATATACAGCTTCTTATCCTGCGTGTCGCGTTACAATTGTGGAGTAAAAAAACAAAAAAAATATTCTCCCGCTAAAGAAAAAATATTAAAAAATGTTAAGATTGTTATATTTATGTATTTCAATTTCTTATTTTAATATCCATATTTTTTTCATTTTTATCAAAATAAAATCTTGTTATTCGAAAAAACACTGCTGACACGCAGAGTTTTTTACTCCACAATCGATAATGTGCGAGGACCGGGACGAAGGACCTTTTCTCCTACGG
The DNA here is from genome assembly GCA_038406275.1 of Cataglyphis albicans. Classification (NCBI taxonomy): domain Eukaryota; kingdom Metazoa; phylum Arthropoda; class Insecta; order Hymenoptera; family Formicidae; genus Cataglyphis; species Cataglyphis albicans. Next base: position 8,235,252 of record JBCAUJ010000123.1, on the reverse strand, counting down.
ACGTCGTAATAATTGCACATTTCGCATGAATCAGCAATCGGTGAAATCTCCCATCAACGCGCATACAAAATGAATCGATGAAAACGTAAACAATTGTAATTTCGCGTGTTACAGGACATATAACTCGATTGCACGCAATCAATCTAAAAATTCAACCGCCGCTAATTCTTCCTCGATCGATCATGTCATACGTTTTGATTGTTCATCAATTTAAATTCTCTTCCTTTGATACTTTTACGTACCATCAACTTAAAATACAATAACAAAAAAACACACAGAAAAATAAATAAATACGATAACAAAGAGACACCAGCATCTCTCTTTCTCTAAAACCTTTATAAAGTATATTTAAAAGATTGTATTTATTATTACTCTCTCTCTCTCTCTCTCTCTCTCTCTCTCTCACTTTCCTTCGTATATATTGCGTCATGTTTGTGTATATGTATATTATGTAAAATGTATTTTTGTAAAATATAACTCGATATGTTACTACAATTTTTCGAACCTCCTTACTTGAGCAATAATTTATCTGAAAAACGTGCTTCCACAATACAATAAAAATGATATTTTATCCCCGAAAAAATCTTGCTAAACACATTTCACTTCAATATCTTCTCTTAAATATTTGCAATTAACGTAACATAAAATTAATAATTATTCAAAGTTGCTGGTACTAAAAAGTAGGGAGAAAAAGCACACGCGTACGAGCAATCCTGTCAGGAGTCTTCTCTCTCTCTCTCTTTCTTTCTCTCAAAGGATGAAAATAATGATAATGAGATGCGTCGCTCCTCGGCCTCGCACGAAAAAAAAAAGAACGAAATACCTTCATCTTATATCTTTATCTCGTGATTATTCGTCGAATGTGCGTGCGACGCGTATCAGAAAGAAAGCCTCTTCATTTTTTTTTTTCGCAAAATTCGATCGCATTTCTTTCTCCTTCTCTTTTTTTTTATTTCGGTACAAAACATGGCACGCCGCTTCATCAACCATGAGTATTTTATACGCATAACTCTCATTATCTACATGGTGAGATTAAAATCATACGACACTTATAAATACAAAAAAAAAGTATTTAATAATTAATAGTATCATAGCGTGTGTATATATACATAAATATTAGAATAATAATAAACAAAGAGGAAAAGATGAACTGAAAAATCGTCTAAAAATTTTTGCGTAACTTTCGAAGGAGAAATGTGTGGTGAATAAATAGCGTCTTACATTTGATCGTCATAAATAAATATACATGCAAATAGAGCTACAACGTGAAAAGGGATAAAATAGGTAATCGATGACGATTAATAATGACGCATCGTGTTCTATAAAAAAAAAAAAAGACTATGTAACAAATCGCGCTAGAGGCGCGTACATAATTATAATGCGTAAAAAAATATAATAAAAAAATATCTTCGTGTCTAACTTTGCGTAATCGTATGCGCAAATTGCACACCAATTGAGGCGAAAACGTAAAGAAAGAAAGAAAACAAAGGACACCATGAACGCAATTCTCGAGAGCAATGATACATTTATATTTCTCTCTTTCTTTCTTTTCCTCCTTTTCTTTCCCAACGTGAATCACGTGTACGAGTATGCTCGTGTGTCAATCAAAAAAAAAAAAAAAAAAAAAAAAAAAAGTTCTGAAAAATAAAAAGATCAAAAAAAAAAAAAAAGAAAAAAAGAAAAATGTGTATCCCTTTTTTCTCTTTTGACGTTTCACGTCTGGCTGATACAAGCTCCTCTCGCCACACGTTAATCGATATTTTAGATTCATCGATCGAAACATTGTATACTCTATAGTGTGTTGTGGATTTATTAAAATTCATTATAGCTAGCATTGAAAAATCACGACCCTAGGCGGTGATTTAAGAAATATGTTTTTTTTGTACAGGATAATTTTATGTCACTGATACCCTCATTAAGGTGTCGATTGTTGCGCTCGAACACGAGCCTCGTTCTCCTCCAAGACATAAGGAATAAATAAGTTTTACCGATCTTTTAAGTGTGTTTTAAAGTCTATCTTGTGGTCATATTGATGGAAGGTCGCGTCGACGAGCGTGAGAAAAATCTTTGAGCGTTGCACGTCGATCAACGCTTGGAAGGAATTGCATCCGGGCAAAGAGAAATTCTTTCTCTACGATATGGGATAATGGGACGGGGAGGAGTTTCCGGTGGTAAATAGTTTTAACTAATTAAATAATAGGTGGAAATTACGAGTGACAAGTCTTTTTATATGATCGATCAGCCAAAATTGCAAGGACATTCCTCTCAGAATTTCTTTAAAAGAGAACTTTTGATATCCGTGACAACACGAAAGGAAGCAAATATTTAAGTTCAATCGTTTTTTTTGCTCTAGATGAGATTGACTCGATCCAAACATTTATTCAATGTACAATATGTATATATTCCGTAGATATAAAAATGTTTATAAAATTAATTATTCGGTCCGCGTTGTTAAAGGGAAAGAATTAGATTATAAAGATAAGTGAGCTTTATAGATTCGACTGCGCAACGAGGGTACACCTTAGCGCGGGTCGCTCGTACGTCCGAAGAAATGCATGTGTTTTTTTTTTTTTATTTTTGCAGTATATTTACCGTAAATTTTGGGCACTTTGTGAAATTTCACTTCACCCTCAGATCATTTACAATAATCAATAATTTATATTACACTCTTACAACGTTTTTTTTTTTTTCTCTAGTGAGTCTCTGTCTCAACATTGAACAATATACAATTGTTGTGTGTGTATGTGTGTATGCGTAGACGGGTGTATCTTACGTATACGTAGGTACGACACGGATGAGGATGGCCAACCCGGTGAGATGCCGTACATAAATACGTAATACACACACGCGTACAATATATAGAATCGTCTAAGGGAAAGAACCACTAAATTACTGTATTATACAATTATCATTAATTATCACCTAACTTGGCATCCTTGCGGGAGCGGTGCGGGCGGACGGCCCGGCGATGAGCTGTGATTCGCGGATTGGGGGGGCAGCAATGGAATATCGTCCTCTTTGGAAGATTGTTTCTCCGTGCACGAAAGAGTCTGCTGCTCCTCTTGCTCGGATCTCGTCTCAGCGGCGGCGGCGGCGGCGGTGGCAACGGGGGGGATGACGATATCGGCGGCCGACAATCGTTCCGCCGTCGACACCGCCGTCGCCGTCTCCTCGTCCTCTTCCTGCTCGACATCACCGATTGGCAACGGCGCCACCGAGTTCACCAACGTCACCGTCGTTGTCGTCGCACTAGTACTACTATTACTACTACTACTGCTGCTGCTGCTGCTGCTGCTACTACTGCTACTACTATTACCACCACCACCATCGTCGTCCGCACTCGCGCTACTCGCTACTCGCACCGGATCCTTCAGTTCGTAGCCCTCCTGGCAGCGCGTGAGTTTTAACCGGATCGGCGTTAACTTGGCCGAACGGACATTCCCGAGAGCAGCGACGCCGGCATTCGGGTCCGTGGATGGCTGCTTCTCGTTAACGCCACTTTCTCCGGTTGGGTATATTCCAACCTCGTCTCCCTTGTGGGTTGGCTCGGGCGGCGGTGGACCCACTCGGCTGTCCTTGTCCGATGACGCTTGTTGATGATTGTCGTCCTCGTCCCCGGTGGCCGGCGCGTCGTTCGGTGCGTCGTTGTTAGTTGTCGCCGTTGTCGAGGAGTTCGCCTCCGCCACTTTGCCCCATCGAATGATGATTTTGGGTGGTGCGGCACCGTCCTCCAGGATTTGCACTCGTGCCTCTTTCTTGGATTGCCGCTTCTTTCGCTTGCCGTTCTTGTCGCGCTTGCTCTTCGTCTTCTCGTCGTTGTCAAAGCCCGCCATAATCATCTTGCGGAACTTCATACTTTCACGACGGAGCTCTTCCATGCTGGGCGTGCTCGGGATGCTGCTCAATCGTTTCTTCGGCGGTTTTATCCTGCTACGATCGTCCTGGATGTTGCCACTCTCCTGACCGCCGATTATACTACTATTGCCGATCTTGATCTTCAGCTTTGGCGGCCCGGTGGTCGCAGTAGGTCTGGTTTGTCTGCCTCTTCGACGATCGCTGGATCCTACCACGATACCGCGTCTCCTGTCGGAACTGCTCTCATCCTCGCCAGCCACTACATCAAGGAAGCCACTGCTACCACCGCCACCACGTTCTTTCCGTCGTTTCTTTTCCATGTTCGCGTCGACAACCGCTTTGTAGTCATCACGAGTTGGTATACTCGTCATGGACGCCACGGCCTTGGGGATGGTGATAACCGTACGATTGACGGGCGGAATTATAGGAGCAGAAGCGATGCTACCGCATACCGGATCATCCATGTTCATATCCTGCGAGCAATATTGGCGTAAGAGCTCTTTCTTACGCATGCGACGTAGATTCGATGTGCCTGAGGCAACGGACGCGCTGGTGGCAGCCGGTGTGATTATCACCGGCGCTTGTTGGGCCAACGGTGGTACCGATGATGCCGGTACATAGTTCGCGTCAAGGAATGGGCCTTTGATCTTCACCTTCAATTGATTCCTAGAATCGGTCAAGGAAACTTTATTGGCCTCAAAACTGGCTGCGGATGACGGATCCATCACTGACGGATCAGCAAAGACTGGTTTGGAGCAAGGATCCTCAAAGCCGCCGCTCGCAAGGTGCTGTTGTTTGCCAGCGAGCTTCTTCAATACGTAACAGTTGCTGTGCAACAGCTCGTTATCCAGATCGTCGATGTCTGGCAAATTCGATTCGGCGGATACACTCGCAGCGAAGCCCAGCAAATGATTGCCGTAGGACTGGCCGTGGACCGATGAGCTCGGTTGATCCACGGTCGAGTTATACGTGCGCATATCAACTGGACCTGGCAGTAACGGCATAACCGTATTGTCGACAAACGCCTGACCAACGCTCGAATCGGATTTGGCCAAAGCAGCCTGATCGTGATGTGCTGCCGGTGACGAAAGCTTCTTGTCATCGGCGTATTTCTTTGCGGTGTGCAGCGTGGGACTAGACAGATGGGACTGGATACCGCCGTCGTTCGCAATGCCGAGCGGCTCGGTGATCCGCGTCTTCTCGTTTACATCGGTGGATCTTTTTCTTTCGCGCATCGTTCGTAGATCCGCGATATTGGTCTCATTCGCAGAGTCCTCATCCGAATCAAAGTCATACACGGTGCCCACAAGCTTGTTCTGTATCGAATCGTCGTGGTGCAATGCGTTCGACATCGGTGGCATCATCGCGATCGACACATTCTGATTGTTTCTGCCGCGTCCCCGTCCTCGGCCGCGACCGCGACCGCGGTAACTCGAATGTTGAGATCCCTTGACACCTCTGCCGCGTCCGCGAGCGGTCGGCGCGGCTCTGGCAGTTTCCTGACGCGGCGATTTACCGGGCGATTTACCCTGTAACGATGTCACCCTGGCGGACGTTCTTGTTGGTTTTGATGGCGACTTCTTTCCCGATGATGCATTTTTATTATCCGCGCCAAGTACCTCTGTTATATTCTCCACGACGGTTTCGCTGCTGACTTGCGTCTCTGCGATGGCATTGAGGAAGGACGTTGGTACAGTAGGCGAGTTAATCTGCTGCGGCAACAAGGACGGCGTGTGCCCCGGTGTTTCCGAGGACGGTGGCTGCGTCGATGGTGGCTGCTGTTGCTGTGGTTGAGACACCGAAGGTGCTGTTGGTGGCGGTGCCGGTGCCGGCGGTGGCGGCGTAGTCACCTTCGTTGGCGACACCATGGCTGCGGTGAGCGCCATGTTGTGCGATGACGAGGTAAACGCGGCCGTGCACGGCGACGCTTGCATATTGAGCGATTCCTCGAGCGGCTTCGGCACGTGTGGCAGCAGAGATGGCGGAGTTGGGAAAGGTGCGCCGAAAGGTGGTGGGAACGGCGACGGATATGGCAACTGGGCGGCGCACGACTGCGGCGGGAACAGTGACACCGGTCCGGCGCCATAAGAGCTAGTTTCCGAATACGAATGGTAAGGCGTCGCGTCTATCGTGCACGGTGGATACGGTGGTATCGGAGGTGCATTCTTGTAAGGTGGTATGGCTGTGTGTTCCTCTGCGGAGGACGCGGACGTGATGGACGATGATGTAGATCTCCGCGAAGGCAGCACTTGACTCTCGGCCCATCGCGTATCCGGACGACCATTGAGCTCGTTGTAGGGCGAGCCACTCGGCGCGTAGTCCTGCCTGATATCCGATGAGACATCCTCTTTGTCTAGTACGCGATCCATCTCGCTATTCTGATCGCAGTCTTCCGAGTTGGGTAGACTGATCAAGTGGCGGTTTACCATTTCCATGGGCGTGATCTCGTCGACGATCTGCGCCGGTATTCCCGCACCAGTCGCAGCTACTTGCTGCTGATCCATCATCGCGAGAGATTGCACACGTGATTGCTCCTGTGCCACGGCATGCTGCGCCTCAAGATGCTGCTGCACCCGCTCCATTGGGTGTGTTTGCTGCAACTGCAGATATTGATCCTGCATGTTCATATTGAGCTGCAAATGCGCGACTAGAGCCGCATCAGGATTCGTCGTGGGATCCGGCATTACAGTACTGATGTCGTTCGGAAATTGATGCGCGACAGCGGCCGCAGCGGCATAACGGTGGTTCTGGTTGTCGATTAGCGTGTTCAAGTGTTGCACATCGTTTGGATTAAAATTGTCCATGCTCGGCGGTACCCATCTCTCGTCCGCCTCGGCCCTGTCAAGCTTTGCACGCTCTACCACTGTCACCTTGGCCGTCTCGCGCTCTTCATTTCCGTACATGTAATGTTGCTCGTTATTGCTATTGCTTGAATAACAGGGCTTTCTTTTGTCTTCAATAGTGTGATTTTTGCACGTAAGATCCTCGGATACTTGCACGGGTTCCGGCCCGCTATTATTTTTCATCTCAACCGGCTGCACAATCGATTGCGGCTGTTGTTCCACCGATTGTTGCTCCAATACATCCACCTTGCTTTGAAGCAACGGTTGCTGTTCTTCAATCGCTGGTTTTTCTACCGAATGAAAAGACGGCTCTTCTTTTTTCGGGAGTTCTTCTTCCGGCGGAACGGATTCCAATTCGAACTGACTAGAATTCGATTTTTTCGATAGTTCCAAACGCAATTTCTCCACTAAATGCAGAGTTTCACGCGCACTATCCTCTTTGTCTTCTTTGAACCAAAGCTCGTTATTGAAGGAGAATGAAAGAGGTGCCGCGCCTCGCTCCTCATCGCGCGGTATGCTAAAACCATCGTCGTTCACTATATCATCGTTCAGTATGTCCTGATCGAAGTCGAACAACTCCGACACGCTAGGATCTTTGCTACCGTGCTGCGGCGAAAAGATAGAACGATTGACGGATTTCCTTCTCTTTTGCTGGCACTCCTTCTCGAGTATCGCGACTTCAGGTTTGTCGAGCACCGATCTTGAGCAGATGTTATCAATGTTAGATTCTTTAGCGTTGTTCTCTTCGATCGTTATCATCTCAACAGCAGCCTGCGTCTCGCTCTCGAGTTTTTGCTCTGCCTTCTTTTTCCTATCCGCAGACTTCTCCGGCGTAATCTCAACAACGTCTCTCTTCACATCCTCCTTCTCCAATTTCATGACATCTAGCACTGCAATTTCTTCATTCATATGGTTTTTGACGTTCTCGTTTTTAATAGTTTCCTTCATAACGGGTTTCTCCGCTGTAATGACCTTGTCTTTGTTCTCATTGCATGCAGATTTCTCTTCCTGAGTAGCAATTTTGCTCCTTGATAGTTTATCTAAATGCTCGCGCTTTTCGAGAAGCTTATCCAATCCCCTCGACGACTTCTTTGGACTGTCCCGTTCTGCTCGTCGCTGTTTCATTTCCTCCTCCAATGTATTAATCGCATTTCTATTGCTAGTTTTCTTGACTTTTTTATCATCCGGCTTAGTAATATTTTCAGTCGTTTTCGGAGGTTCTGCGGAAACATTCTTATTACTAATAGCATCATGTTTGTTATCCTTCTCGATTTCCTTGTTTATCTTCTCTGTTAGTTTCTTTTCCACTTTCTTGAATGGTGTCGTTTCTTTGTTACCTTTGTCGTCCTTTGTGGTAACCTCACTTGATTTTCGTTTGCGAGTCTCCGACTTCGTTCTGGGCGTTGTTCCGCCGCCGCTGCCGTCTTCCTTATTTCTGAGAGTGAACTGCTGTTGTTGTTGCTGCTTAGACTGATTTGATTTCTTAGTAGACTTGGCCCCAGAAGCACTTCGTAGCCCATCATTATCTCGAGAACCACTGAGCACACTTTGTTCAATTGACTGTTGTGATTGCAAGGATGCTGACTTTTTGGAATCTCTTTGATCGATTTTTTTACCAGGTGACTGCTGCTGCTGTTGTTGCTGTGGCTCCTTAGATACTGTGGCTCTACTTGATTCTTCTCTCTCAATAAGCGGCGGCTGAAACTCTGGTCCATGCCGCCCGTCGGAAGTTTTAAGCTTCTTATCGGGCAGCCTTTTGAGTTTCCGCCCCGCGAGAGTCTTCTTCTCGGACTCGATTACTTCGTCTACGACTTTATTCGTCGTCTGTCGCTTATTCACGGTTTTGTTCTTCACTTGATTACCGGTATCACTTTCAGAGGACGTGGTATTAGTAGTGGTCGAAGAGGAAGCTGGCTCTTTAACAATATTCGATAGTTTCTGTACCGGACTCTTTGCTACATCGGATTCGCTACTACTTTCCGAGGAACTGCTGCCACTGCTACTTTCGCTGCTGCTGCTCTCGCTGTTACTGCTCTCGGGCATCTGTTTCTTTCCCCGTTTTTCTTTCGATGAGTCTTCTTTTTTCGTTGGTAATTCCTCTTTTTTGGGTGATTCTTCCTTTTTGACAATTTCCTTTTTCTTACCGCCATCCGGCAAATCTTTCTTTGGTTTGATGTCCGCAATCTCGAGATCTGGTTGAGCAGTTTTCGTGCCCATACCACTCTTGATATGTTCCGCAGCTTTCTTCGCGGCCTGTCGTTGCGGTACATAAGCAAGAATCTCTGTGCCATCGCCAAACTCCTTATCAAAATCATAAACATCATTGTTTTTAGCATCCTTCGGTGTTTTGTTGTCGCGATGTTTCTTGCTAGATGACTTTTCTTTAGTCGGTTTCAAAGGTTCTCCGGGTGATTTCACAAATTCTACGGGCTCACTCGTAGTGTTCTCCTTCTTATTCTGCGTTCGTTGCATAATTTCCGACGCCTTCTTTGCCGCTTGCCGTTGCGGAACTATCAGAGCAGATGGTATATATTCCTTTTTCTTAGAGTTTTTCATGTTCTCCTTGTTCTTTGTACATTCATCCTGATATTCCGACTTTGTAGCGTCCTTAGACGCAAAGTTTTTCTGATTATTTTTAGATATATCTGCCGCCGAAAATTCCTTCACTGCGGCTTTCGTGATAAGTATAGACGAAGGAGGGTCCTGCAAGGATATATTATGATGTTCCTGCGATTCTGAATCGGTGTCCGAATATATAGCAGAAGCAACGGATGGGCCAACGCGAGAGCCAGTGTTCAACGGCAACAATTCATCGCTCTCACTGCCAGAAGTGCCAAGTTCCATATGTTGCAGAGTATGCGATCTGTTGACTCTATCCAGCTTATCGCTTTCACTGCTGTCGCGCAATTTGACTCGCGATCCCCTGTCCGATGTGTTCTTTTTCGATTTTCGTCTAGTGACGGAAGTTTTGTTCTTCGTCGTTGTGTTTCCTTCATCTTCCGTGCTCGATTCACTTTCGACCTTCAAACTTTTAGATTTGTTCGTGCATTTGCCAATTCCGACTTTTCTTTCCGATTTCGTCACGTCTGTCTCGCTGCTGCTCATTGACGATAGATCGCTGCCGTATAAGCTCTTTCGTCTGACTGAACCGTTGAAGTAAAGCTTCTTGTTGGATGCGCCATTAAAGTCCGGTTGTACTTTCTTTTCGTCGCTCGATGCCGGCGCGGGCGATTCGACACCCGCAATCCGGGCAAGTATCGTTTCAAAATCGTGCGTATGATCCTCAGCATCGGGATGGGAATAGAGACGATCATATATCGAGGGCCCATGATTGGCCTCGACGACAGCGACGGCTGCCGCCGGAGACAACGGCGGCCCAGCCATCACCATTACCTGCTTGTGGAAGGTCTGTTCGCGCAGTCTCAGGAAACTGCGACAAAGTTTCTCGCGACGACCAACCATGTAGCATAGATTACGTACACGTTCCAGATCTTGGCGCAGCTGAACAAAAGTACGCATTTTCTCTACGTCCGCTGCTTGACCCTGAGCACGTGCTCCCGCGCTCGATAACTCGCCACAACGAGGTGCCAACAATGGTTTATTATGACCGGCCTAAAATATGTAATACATACATAATACATGTTCAATGTATTTTTGCATTCGTAGATTTATATAGATAATCGATGACTTACTCTTCTTTTAAGTTTCCAATAATTATAAATGTATACAATGCTGTCGGGATCTATATCCAATTGCTGGGAGGTAATGTCCTTTATACTAACATGTTTATCGAATTCTGCTTCAATTTCCTGCAATCTGTGTGGAGATCACATATTATACTTACTTTTTATAACATGATTTCGAAAAAGATAAATTCTTTACAAAATACAAGTTACACAAAAAAAAATGTATATAATTTTTTAATATAAAATTAATATATAAACATGTATCTATCTAAAAGTACTTTTTTCTCATCATTTAAATATAAAGCTTTTTTTAATAATACTTTAAAAAGTACTCATCAAATATATATGCATTTAATAAATAAATATATATATATATATTTTCAAAATAAATTTTGTAAGCGTCAATATAAATTGTAAAGCTATATTAATTGTATCGCATACTTGGCTGCGCGAGCTTGATTTTTTTCTTCAGAAGTCATGTCTTTTCGTTTACGCCGTCTGGATTCACCATCCTCGGAATCTGATCCTCCCTTTCCACCACTACTTCCTACGCTACCCCCAACGCCAACTTTGTCTTTTGTATTTGTTCTACTGTGCTTTTGACAATATGACTAAAGAAATATGTAGTTGTCAAATTAACTTGTAATTTTAGTTAAAACATGCAAAATCAATTTCAATTTTTCGAAATTTAAATCAGATAAGATAGTTTACCCTTAATTTTACACCATCATCCGCCATTTCATCCTCGATAATTGCCTTCATTTCAAGCCCATATTTAAAAGCACATGTAACATGATACGCTGTCTTACATGTTTTTATACTACACTGGATGCAAGCACCCACACGTTCGCGACATAAAACACAAATTAGAGCCCACCGACTTTGCTGCAATTAGTTATTATATTTTCAATCAATTTGTATTTAGAATCTAATAAAAAGATAATTTCAAATAAATTTAAATTATCAAAAGTATATATAATATTGAATACAATTAATTGTTTATAATTGAGATATTAATTTAAATTTAGATGCTGACAATAATAGTAGAAAATCTATAATAATTATAAGGCTATTATTTACCGGAATACTGGATATTTTTGTAATTGGTTCCATTCTCTCTACACAACCAATGCTAACTTCGGGAATCCAGAGTGCACACGAAACATGAGCCCATTTTTGACCACTTCGTGTACACTTCATTGCACCACCCTTATTAGGGCATAATACACAGTCAGGTCTTTGACTTAACGAACAAGTTCTACATAGCCAAGAGCCATCGGGTATCGAAGTAATGCCATAGCAAGCTTGATGTACACATATGTTACAACAATCACAAAATACCATCTCATTACCCTCCTCTGAATCCGGCTGCCATAAGAATTTTTCACATTTTAGAATCCAATTCAAATTACAATATATTACATATGAGGAATGTATACAATAGAGAAATTATTTCAAATTTTGATTGTATAAGAATGGAAAAAATCTCACTCACCGATCTGCATACATCACAAATGACATTTTCATCATACTCAATCCCGAGACCCTCCTCATTTTTCACAATTGTTTGAATCCTTTCCCAACAACGTACTTCTAACTCTTCTATTACACGTTCTAATTGCGATTCTGTAACCGGCATTTGTCCAGCCTAGGATAATTTTAATAGAAAAAAAATTAATAATATTCCCACAAGGTATACAATTGTTCAAAAAATTAATTAATAAATTATTTATGTTATTACAAAAAGTATAATAGCAAAAACATTTAAATCTATTTTAATCTTTTTAATGGCAAATTAAATATTAATTACGTAAATTACAATTATGTAAAATTTATTTTGTTATGATGAGATTAGATTGATTTAATTAAATATTTACTATATTATATTATTTACTTTCTTTAATAGAAATATATTTTTAATTATATCTTTTTTTAATATTTTATACAGAATATCAATATGATTCTTATGCAACACAATTTAAAGATCAATTAAAAAAAGTTTTATTTGATTTACTATAACTATAAATATAAGTTTTTACCTGTGCTCGTTCACCATTAAATACTTCCAACCAGGCAATATCAGTATCATCAAGGTCATAAGCACAAGCTTTCTCTGCTCTTGCTGGAGTAGTACTTAAATGATGATCTTCTGAGTTAAAATAATCATCACGAGATATTCTTACGAATTTTTTAGGCCTGAAACAAACACAAGATGATTTTGTTATATTGCACTTTAGTTATTAGCAATCAACATTTTGAACGCACAATATAAAACACACTCACAATTTGAATTCAGTTTGTAACTTCAATGGAGATGTTTGCGTAACAGTAACTGTCGGTTCGGGAAGAGAATCCGGATTAACTGGTACTTGAACACCTCTTTCCCACTCCTGTTTCCACTGATCAGTTATAACCCAATATTCGTGTGGACTTAATGGTTCACTATCTGGTAATTTCATAGCACTGATCAGATCTTTGCGAAATAACTCTGCCGGGGCCTCGGCGGACGATCGATTGTATATGCTGGGAATCTTGATATCACTGACAGGTCGGGCGGTCCAGGATGCCCCCCCTTGGCTGGATGATGCCATCGTTTCCTCCTCTTCAGAGGGGCCCATGGTCGCTGCCAATGCCGATGAACCAGTGGCAGCTGGGCCCAATCTACACTTGCGCCTCTTAATAGCGCCCGGACAAGACGCCAGATCATTGTCGTTTCTATGCCTCTTGCCTCGTTGTGCCATTCTACTATGCCAAATAAGCTAGTGGTACGTGGCACATGCAGGTGAACTGTATGCACCCTGAAATAACAAAATCAAGTATGTGAGCACATTTCTTTCTTCTACAAAATATATTTTATATTATATATAAATAAGAGAATAAACTTACTACATAGTTATCCATATATTTATTATCTGAAAAGCAGATTTTCTTCAGAACTGAAATATAAAGAAAGAATGTGTATCAATATAAACAGAGATTTTTATTTGTGTTAATTAAATTACTTGATAATAATACTTGATAAAAAACAAGTTTTGATAGAAGATAATTTTATAAAATAATATTAGAGATTATATACTGCAATTTAATTTTAATTATATTTGTTTTATTTATTTAGTTTATGATTCCCTCAAAAATTTACATTTAATATATAATAACTCACATAAGGATAAGTAAATTCGAACAATTTAAAATAAAAATTATCAGCTTCATTTATTAACCTTGTCTTATTTCTTTTAAAAATCTTGTGATTGATAACTTTAATAAATTACCCTAATTTTTTCATTGCTCCTAACAAGATATGATTAAAAAATAATATAAATATTAAAGAGAAAAAAAAGTATAATTAAACGCATACAAAGAGAAACATGTGGCAAAGGAGCCATGTATAATAAATAAAATATAAAAATTATACAATTAAATAAAGTATACAATCGAGAAAAGATTAAAAGCATAGTAATAGTACATTTTATAAATAATTTGTAATAATTTACTACAAAGAATAATAGAAAGAATTAGTGCATAGAAAAAAGTGTTTTAATCGTAGCTTCAAAACTTGGTATTCCAGTGAATCATGTATGTCACATTATGAATAAATGTCAGTTTACTATATAGCGATAGCAACAAGGGATGAAATATTCTCATTACATGTGATTTCTGCGCACAGAGAGTAAAGGTCAATAACACTATAATGATGCCAAAGTGTAAGAAATGAATTTTGAATTGCGCACACAGCCAGCATCCTGGACAGCAACACCTAGCTCAACACCCGGTCAGTACAGAGGCATTTCTCAATTGACATTTTTCATTTTGACACGACGTTACGTAGCGCCGGTTGTTTATTGTTTTCGATGGCCGATAAACATCGTGTCCCGCGGTGGCTGGCTGCGCGCGCGATCACTTCAGCACACACCGTTCCTCTGCGGGGAAAGAGAAGAGGTTATAAGAAAAAAACGCAGGTACGCGCGGGCGAAGGCGCGTGTCGCGACGACGGCCGCGGGGGCGACGTTCGGCGTGGCGTTCGCCGTGACACGGGGACGCGACGCGACGCATCGTATCGCATCGCGCGGCGACACCGACAGCGACGTCGTGCCCGTGGCGACGATCGCGACGATCCCGAACGCCGTCCGCGTATCACCACCTCCACGATTCATGTAAACATTGGGGGCTGTGAGCAGAGAGAACGGGGCGCCTGCGATATCCGCGGATCGCTGCCTCGCGCGACAATAAGGGCACACTCATCACAACTCACTGCACGTGTCGACGGTCGAGCGGGCCGCGGGCGGCGTTAAATCTCATTGTATACACGTCGGATCACGGTCGGCAAGGGCGAATTGATGCAATTGCGTACATCTACGAGAATGCTCACGGCTCCATTACGTTTGCTGCTGGTGCTGCTGGTGCTCCTGCTGCTGCTGCTGCTGCTTCTGCCCGACAACATTGACAATACAGATGGCAGCAACGTCGCGCGCACTCCACACACTACGAGTCTCCCCCGCGCACGCACGCACGTACGTACACACGTCCGCCACCGCGCGCGCGCGCACCACCTCTCGCATACATACACACGATACACGCATACACTAGGGGAAGACCATTAAATACCTTATTATTGATCTATTAGCCGGATATATTTCCGCGCGCGAGGCGGCACGTGATTGCGAGCGGGCGTGAAACCGGCCGCGGGGCCGCCGGCAATTGCCGTGCGCGCTCCCGAGCCGCCGCGTTCACGCCGACGGGCTGCTGCCTGCAAGTGCGTAACGGCCTCGTCCTCTCTCTCTCTCTCTCCCTGTCACGGCAGCCTAACCAACATGTCCTCATTAGCGATTCCAGGCGGGCGGCACACAGGCCAGTCCGTTACTCACTCCGCCGGCGGGTCCGCGAGTTACCCCGGCTACTCGGGGCTACTTACGACGGCCGGCCGCGATACGGCGAACGCTCGTGTTTGATCGCGGTACGCACCAAATCAATATTATATTTACATAAAAGTGAATACTGGCGTTTGGCGCCATCATGCCTGAAAAAATAACTGTGGAAGTACGATGTCACGTGACCGACCCAGCGAGATCTCGCGATCTCGCCCGCGCACGGTTCACGGGGCCGCCACGAGATCGGACAACTGACAGGTGTTGACCGGGCATCGACCAGCGCGCTACCTGACAATACGCCGATGTTACCTACACGCACGGATGAAGGACGCTCGTGTCGCGTCGATTGGTCATCGGCTGGGAAACTTTATGCATTTTCGAAAATATCTTGCAACCAATTGGAGATTCGATCGATAATGCGGGATATCCAATGGAAGAGCTTGTTTTCTGGTGATTCTGACTAGCAATATTTTGGGATGTCGAAACGAAAGTTTTCTATTGGTTATTGAATGTAATGTTGAAACCTGCATTTCGAAGCGCGAATATTCGTATCTATATAAATAACTCTTCGTGCCGTTGATTTTATTTACGCGTTGCCGCATGTCCTATGCATTTCTTGATTTTTATGTGCGAGAAACGTTGAATAAAAAGCATAGCGTAAAGATTTTTTTTTCCATTATTTTGGATAAATAATAAGAAAATATGGATCAGGTAGCCACATTAATGTATAATACATTAATTTATATGTTTGCGAGATATGTTTATATGTTATGACAAGTAAATATACAAAATATTTTTTTT
This sequence comes from Cataglyphis albicans, assembly GCA_038406275.1. Taxonomy (NCBI): domain Eukaryota; kingdom Metazoa; phylum Arthropoda; class Insecta; order Hymenoptera; family Formicidae; genus Cataglyphis; species Cataglyphis albicans. Next base: position 8,219,202 of record JBCAUJ010000123.1, on the reverse strand, counting down.
TTTTTAAACAATATATGCAGACACCGATTTCAATTAAAATTTCATGTATATATATATATTTTACTGTATAAAACAAGAATATAATAATTAAAAAAACAATAAATTTACTAACCTCAAAGAGCGTTGGCCAATGATTTTTTTCATATAACAATGGCTTTATCATATTCTTACTTTATACACTAAAATACATATATACATAAGATTTCATTGAAATCAGAAAAGAGAATATGATTCTATTCTTCATTATGAATAAATTACATCTTGTTTTCTTCCCCAACAATTAAATTTTTATAATATTACTTCTAAAGAACTTTTGAAAGCAACAAATATACTAATACACATATTTTAAATATTTAATTGTATTTGATTACATCACACATTTCTTACATCTGTGTTGACTTTTGCAGGATTTAAAAGCTAAAATTGATCAAGCTTGTCGAACTGCAGAGGAATTTACAAAACTGTATTATGAATATCTAGATAAGCGGAGATATGTAAGTAACAATAATATACTGTCAAACATATTTTTCCTTTGTTGATTGTACATGAATTGTGTATGTAATATTTCAGCTGATTTCAAGAATGTATATGGACACTGCTACTCTGATGTGGAATGGAAACGGAGTAGTAGGCAAAGACAATATACAAAAGTTTTGGACAGATCTGCCATCTTCAGAGCATACCATTACTACTCTTGACGCTCAGCCAATTACAGGTAAATGTTAGTAATCGCATCACACTCTAGCATTCTTGACTATAAAAATATCAGACAAGTAAAACTATTCAAAAATATTAGATCTGTGTTACATTTTATTTTATATCTCAATTTTTATGACTCAAGTTTTTCTTTGCGATAAAATTTCTCTTTTTTGTCACATCTAAATAAATATTTTGAATGTTCTCTTATTTTAATACTTGTATTAAAATGTGATATTTGCTATCTCGCTGCTTGAAACACTGTAAATAGATAATTTATATTGAAATATTAAATTGTAATATATTAATAGGCCCAGAGGTAGCCAATCAATTAACATTTCTCGTCAAAGTCGGTGGACAAGTAAAATACGAAGAAAAAGGTGCCAAGTCGTTTAATCAAACCTTTCTAATTACGGCTATGGGCGATAAGTGGAAGATTGTAAGCGATTGTTTCCGAACGCAAGAATTACTAGATAGTAATACAAATTAACAGCACCAATCATAAATAAATTTTATAACTACTGTTTTATATACTGTGATATATGTAATATATATATATGTAATTTATAATAAATATGTATAAAAAACTAATAATATATATGCATATATATATATATATATTGCATGATAATGTAATAACATAAAACATACAAATTTAATAGTACATATTTCTATACGGGATCAAACTATGAGTCATTCAAACTAAAAGAAAAACAACATAATTCGGTAATTATTTTTATTTTTATTTTTATTTTCAATCAATGTATAAAGCAATATTAAAATTTTGTATTAGTGAATCAGTACGTTGGTCGATTCTTTAGGAGAGTAATTTTACATCAAAAAATTAAAAATAAATACAAGAGAGTATGTATAAATAGACATAAAATTACTATAATACATATTATATAGAACATTAATTTTAGTATCTCTTTTAATAATACAATTTTATTCGAATAAACGTCTGCTGACTAAAATTCATTTGTATAACTATTATCGTTTCTGTTGAGCATGATTCTCTTTTGATAAAAAGAAAGAAAGATAAAGAGAGGGCTTGATTAGTTTATCACAGGTACAAAAGATATATAAAGAAACTTGAGAGGTTGAAACCAAAAGAAAGAATACATTTACATGATTAAAAGACTACTAGTTTGAATTCAATATATATACTACTAGCCGCGTAATATCGCGCGCGCGCGTATGATATAGGCAGTGTTATATAAGAAATAAGTTGTTGGTGACTTATTTTCTGTTTCTATTGCATTCTCCTTTAGTGTCAAGCACGAACTTGAAATGAAGTATAAGCCTGAAAACTTCCATAAAATCAGTTCTCAGAACATTATCGAAGCAATAGCTCCATACAGTCAATATATTACAAACTATAAAACTTGGCCTATTTGTTCTCCATTGAAATGCCAACACTAGCAAATTCTAACTATGCGCAAAACTTTGTAAAACGTGTCATGATAAACAAATTTAACTTCAGATACAATATATTTATTTTTTCTTTAAAATATCTAAAAATCTAAATGAAGATGAGAGAAATATGAATGCTTATACAAAATAATAAGTGCGAGCAAATGCATGATGTTTAAAAACCTCCATTATATGTAAGGAATACTGTACGGACAAAAATAATGTATATTATATATTATTATTTGTCCGTTACTTTGTTATTAACGTTCTCACTTCATTCTGATGTACAAGTCTATCTATCGATTAAGCTGCAGACTTTCCATAAGTTACATTATGAATCAATTGTTCAAATGAATGTCTTCAGGCGAATATTTCTTTTTACTATTGTGCTTTTTGGAAGAACTATACCATATGAATGGATAAAAACGAAGCACACGACACTCAAGAGCTGTTTGATTAATTACATTCGATTTTTTGTTGTAATTGAGTATAATTTATGTAGGCGTACGATTATCGCATGTGTATAGCTGTTATATATCCAACTTACTCTATACAAATACAAAATCGTTTATATATTGTCCCAGAATACACATAAAACGACTTACGACTTAGGTGTTCTGTACTTATATATGTATATATATATATATATATATATGTGTGTGTGTGTGTATTTATATATATACATATATAAATATATATTGTAATATGTATATTGTCTAGTCTAAAAATCTCGCGTAATAATAATATATATATATATATGTTTATTACTAAGCACGACGTGTGTATAAAATTACATGTAAAACGAAACGATTTACGCGATACGTAAGCGACTCGAGGATATAAAGTTAGCGTGCGATGACTCTTGTATTCGCGTTACGTTCTTGCTCCGATGCCAATACTCCAATTATATACTCTACTGACAATGAGAAATTTGCGCATGATCGATGTGTGTATGTGTGTTATATATTCCATAGAATTACTATGTAATCATCACATTTACTTATCCGTTTACATGAAAATCGTCGTATGTCTCGACATAAAAATTCAATCATGCAAAAGTGTATATTTCCTTTTTTTTCGTCTTAAGGCCTTTTTTCGTCTTAAGGTATTTTTTTCTGCCAGGCCTGTGAAATTACGCACGATAGCAGTGTGATCTCCCAAAGATCTTCCAAAAAATACGAACGATGTGCACAGACGGAATTGTAAATGTGTACGAACTTATAGTTTGCTGCGCGCAAAATTCCGTCCGAGTTGTATATATGTATGCCTCTCGAGAGATATATCAGCAATCATTTGACTTGTGCAACTTTGGATTAACCCCCCCCCTCCCTCCCTCCTTTTAACGATCGCGAAATCGTATTATCGATTAACTTATTCACACTAGCTCATTCTTATATATTCGTTCGGAAATTAATTGCTATGTTTCCAAAAAAGGACCTCAATCTTTGATAAAACCTTACTTAGTGTATGTGTATGTGTGTGACTTAGATATATATTTATATAAATTTATGTATACTCTATGTACGCCCACGGATCCGATGAGATAAAGATAGAAAGAGAGAGAGAGAGAGAAAGAAGAAGTGAGAGAATGATGAATTCTACGATCCAACGAGAAACACCACGACAGGAACGGGAAAATGGCGAAAGGGAAATGCTCGCACAAGAGATACTCGTTTTGATTTTTTAATCCGTCGGCGATTCGTGTGCAGCTTTACCTTTGCACTGTGTTTATTACGTCTTTTATCGTGTTCTGCACGTCACACAAGAGTCTCGTGTTCTCGGTGATGTTGCGCGTGCCGGCGGCCCGTAATTGCCTCGCTTGTAGTTCGAGTCGAGTGAGTAGGTCGCGGAATTGAAACCTCGCGTGCGGCGCAATTGCCGTGTCCGTCAGATTGACGCACATGCCGTGTAACAGGCCGACTTTATCGGACAGTTGCAACCAACTGGCCATGACAATGGTGGGGCTGCCTTTCAAGTTAAGAATACTGTTCTCGATGACGTTCGAGATCTCCATTACGCTGTGCTTTGCCCCTTTCGATTCGCCACCAGTCTGCTTACCGCCACTATCATCATCGATGCCTTGGGATGACTTGTTGCAGTTTGGTGTGGCGTATATGGAGGAACCAAAGTGTTTACTGGATGGTCCGAGCGGTTTCAACGGTTTGGCCGGCACGATCGGTTTCTCCATCTCTGAGGACAATGACGTCGGAGGCCATACTCGCGAGTCGCCCTTGCTGGTTGAGCTCCTGGTCGAGGCGTTGCTATGATCTTCCGGCGAATCTTCGTTCGCAATGTCGTCCTGCTTGCTACTCGCCCCTCTCACATTTAATTTAGGACTAAGTGGTTGGTTATCACAAGAAGCCTCCTTATTCTCCCACAATTTTTTTAGGCTACTAATACTTCCGGTGCTGCGGCGCTTATCGTCGCTTGTATCATCCACGCCGGACGATGAATCCGCCGAGTCCACGACATTACTCCCCTGTGCGCTGTCATCGAAACGCGATGATTTGCTCCTTTCTTCCGCCGCTGTTTTTTCCTTATCAACATTGTCCACCTTCCGCAACCGAGCTTTAAAATCGATTATCTGACTATCCTGATTTTCTTCTTTCTGCGGATTGCTCCTCTTATCCACTCTCTTTAATTTGAAGCCTACGCTAGTCGCGCTTAATATATGGCTCTCGGTAATCGGCGAAGTCATCATCGGAATTTCTTTATGAATATTGTTCTTCTCGGGAAATATACTACTTTGCGTATTTACGTGAATGTGCTCCTGAGTGGCTCCGGACACGTCGTTGTTCTTCAACATTGCAATCGCGTATTCACTCGGAACAATATGTTGCTTGTTGGCGGAATCCATGCTAAAGCTGGCACACAATTCGGACAGAAGCTGCGATGCCGGATCGAGCGGCGCTGTTGACGGAAGCCCGCTGGTACTAACGTTGCTGCCGATTTTCTTTGCAGAACTGCTACTACTACCTTGTTTCATATCCGCGCTCTGCTTAATCTCGTTGATCAGTTTAAGTTCCAGCATCTCTTTCATGCCTGGTTTGGATTCGAAGGTGTCCAAAGATGTACCGGTACCGCTTACCGCGCTGCCGATTGGGGGCGGCGGAGGCGGGGGTGGAGGTGGTGCTTCCTCAGGAGCTGCGATTCCGATTAAATCTATCGATTCCGTTTTCATTGCGCCGCCGCTTGTCTCCTTCGGTTTGTAAATCAACTTCTTCTCGTCTGCGGATCTACCGCCGCAATGCGCATCACCAGAAGTGGAGGAAGCGGTCTCTCGACGTCGTAAGTTCACACCGAATCGCGAACTAGCCTCCTTTACTGACGGTTCGGCGTTCCTCACATCATTATTCCTATCGTCCTGATCATGATCATTTATCATTTCATCTTTACTCCGCCATTCCGCTTTCAATTTCCTGAGACCGACTGGCGAACTTGCGATTTTTGTGTGAGAAGAGGAACTCTCGGTACACGGTGACATCGTATTCGCAGGTGGCAATAGATCGCATTGTTCACTAAAGATCTCGTCTGGAGGTGGTGGCAAATCCAATGGTGGTGGCGGGAACTCCAGATCAGCCAGAGTCGGTTGGATCGATCTGGACGGACTGGCGGTACGAAAACTGGAGTTGTTTGGCGCGCGGAAGGTCCGCAGACCGATTCCCTCCGCGTTGGTCTTCCGAACACCTACAGCACGGCTACGCGGTGAATTCGGCGGTTGATAAGTATTCACCACTCCGCTGGAGGAATTGCTGCGTGTCATTTGCGGTTGACCACGCAGATTGTTTTGGCGAGGCGAGAGCGAGCGATGTTGCGAGACTGTATCAATTATGGCGCTCGTGACAATGTCCTGCTGCTGTTCTACGATCGCGGTGGACAAGGAAGACGTAGCGGTTGAAACACTCTCCTGATTAGACGGCATACCACTTTGTCGCAGAGATTCCAAGTACGCCCCGATTCTAGCACCTTTTGGCAATGTACCGTAACGATTGATCGCTCTCTTAACATTTTGCACCTCCAGCGCACCCACGTGTACCAGCTGAAATTATTTTTTTTTTCTCTAAATCATGATCCGCTTTATTATCATCGAGCATCATCAAGCAAGTTATTCAAGCAGTGCTAAATGCATTTACCATAAAAACTGATTTTACTCTGATTCTAAAGATTCTCAAGCAGACATATAAATAAAAATGTTATCGTTATAATACTTGGGACATTTAACATCGTATACGAGTAAAGAAGGTATGTTTTTTTATGTGTCTAGTATTTTTATATAGCTTTGAAATATTATCATGGCCACTCAACGTAAGATCATTGTACCTTCTGAGATAGTACCTCCTTAGATGTGTAAGGTCGAGATTTAATTTGTTTCTGATTGCACGGTAAGTTGGATACTGGTTCCGGCGAAGTTGACGGTTGAGGAACAAAGTTATGTTCTGCTGTCCCTTGCGACCCATCTCCGTCGTCGTCCATATCGCAACCTCCTGTAGTAATTGACTGTGTAGCCATTGTCACGAGATCACGTGTGATACCTGAGTCGCCATTTAATAAAGTGTACTGTATACAATCTATAGCTAACGCACATCTCTCCAGCATGTAAGCGCAACGCGTTATAAATATTGGAATCTTTTGGAAGAGAGCTAAGAGAGAGAGAAAGAGAGAAATACTTGCGGCGCCTATCAATCTTAATCTCTGCTTTCCTTTTGTCACACTTCATTCCATTCATCCTTAGGGTCATTCTCCTTTCCATTAAGTTAGGAGCAAATCATTAAATTGTATTCATTATGTAATACTATTACCAGTAAAGTGTTGTAAAATGTGTCAATAATGAACAATTAGTGAAAATGACAAATGGTATATGATGTGTATTAGAGTAGAATAATTATGATATATGAATAGAGGCTTAGTAAACTCACATAACACTGCTTGAACACAGTTAAATTTTATACGATGATAAAGTCGATGAAATATATCAATGCTGTTACACAAGTCAATCTTTAGAATAAGAATATAATTAAACAAAAAAATTAAAATAAAATATATATCTAGGAAATCAAAACGAAAAAAAAACGGAAAGTTCTACTTGTATCTTTACAGAGACGAACATCATGCACGAGTATATATATGGTATTCATTAGATTAATAACGCAATGATAGATAAGGTATGGTAAAATATCGTTTCCTATTCATATAATTCTGGGAACAAAAAACTGCAGCTACAATGTACAGTATGTACGAGATGCAGACGTTCGAGTATATGCATTAATAAAATATATTCAAGTACTATTATCAAAAATTAGTATTTGATGTGTATTCAACATTCAATTATACTGACTCGAGGAGAATGACCCACATTCATGAAGCCGTAAAATCACTGTAGGCAAAGATGCATATCAAAATTAAATTCAAAATCAACTGAAAGTTAACGAAAGTAAAATTAAACAAAAGCGGCAATTTCGTGCATTTATCATTACACTTAAGTTTGATGTAGTGGAATACCTTCAAAAATCTTATCAATACCATTTAGATCTGTGCCATCGTCAAGCGTCATAGTGCTCACTTCGACATTTTGCTGATCTTGTTCTTGGTAGGCGGAATCTCGGAAAGAACTGCATGATGACAGCAGGCTGTGATGGAAGATATAGCTTCTTGTTATATCACAGAATTATGATTGTTCAATTGTATTTATAGATGAAAAGAAAGCATACCTTGTTCGCTTGGGAGGCGCCGGCGCTTGTTTTCCTTTCTTATTGGTCGATCTTCGCATTTGAACTATATTACTATTATTCCTACTTGACAAGCCACTCATAAAAGTACTCAGCTTGGTAACCGAACCTACTCCTTCTGTGCAAAATATACGAGTCTCTATTTTAAAATAGAATTTCTAGAGCAGCTAAATTTGAAAAAGTCGAATTTAAATAATCAAATTTAATTTATTATTAATATAATTTCCTATTTAATTTTTTATCATGATACTTTAAAACTAACTTATAGTTTACATTTTCTTACATTTCAATGCTAAGATGTCGCAATTGAATCATTAATAATATAAAGTATTACCTTGTGTTATGCCAGAAGACAATTGCTCGGATACAAGAACAAGCCCATGTATATTCCCAGTACTTCCAGTCTGCGATTTTTTATATGATAGTAATGGGACTTCCCCTCCACCTTGAAGCTGCTTCTCTACTTCTACAATAGATACAAGTACAGGTTAATAAGATTGCAATTCTTTATATAAAATAACATTAATTATCTGATAGAGTAATTTACTGACCTTCGGTAATACTCGATTCTTGAAACATATTTTCTAATGAATGATGTATTTCCTTGAAAGTTGGCCGATCTGCCGCTGACCACTGCCAACATTGACGCATCAATTCGTAAACTTTCGGCGGACAGCCTGGGGGACACTCCATTCGATAGCCTTTCTCCAGCATATGATAAACGTCTGTCAAATCGACACCAGGATAAGGGGACATACCATAGGTAGCAATTTCCCACAAAAGGATACCGAATGCCCACACATCAGACTATAAAAATCAATAATTAGTATAATGAGATAACACGATAGTCTATACTTTTTTTAAATAATTTTTGTATACCTTTGTGGAAAATTTATTGTATGCTAAACCTTCTGGTGCTGTCCATTTTATGGGAAATTTTGCACCGGCATGTGCAGTATATGTGTCGTCTCTCATAAGACGAGCTAATCCAAAATCTGCGACCTTAACAAGATGATTCTCTCCGACCAGACAATTTCTGGCTGCTAGATCGCGATGGATGAAATTTCTACTCTCTAAGTAACTCATGCCACTCGCAATCTGCGTAGCCATGTGCATCAAGACCACGGCATTAATCTGATGTTTACTCTCGTTTCGCAAATAATCAAGGAGATTTCCTTTGCTCATGAACTCCGTGATGATATAGAACGGTGGTTCGCGCGTACACACTCCCAGCAATTGTACCAAATTCCTATGTTTCATTTCTTTCATGATGGCCGCCTCTTCCAGGAAATCCTTCAGTGCCATTGTGTCCTCCTTGAGCGTCTTAACTGCTACAGTCATATTATATCTTTTCCAGACCGCTTCGTATACGTCACCGTATTGACCACCTCCTAATTTATGCCTCATTACTATATCCGTTCGATTAATCTCCCATTCGTCCGGTTCTGGACTTAACGGGAAGACGGTAGGCTTATTGTGCTTTGGTGCGGGATACAGCAGTTGCGTGATGAGGCCATCGGCAAGCATCGAGTGATGATGCACCAGTTCAGCCAGCGTATTAAATTTACTCTCTGTCGTGACAAACATCTTTCCTTCACTGTCCTCGTTGATTCTATAGTGATACACTCGACCCTCGTATCTCAAAGAGATACTACGTTGTCCGGGACTACTCTCGGATTCCCGTACGAGAAAACTACCGTTTATTCCCGAACTCAACAGATATTCCGCAGCATTTCTAGATATTCTCCCATGGTACCAAGAGTGTTTTTCCAAAGAATTCACAGGAGTCACATAGTTTGATGGTACCCATCCTACTTGTCCAGTGCTCGAGTGAGCCTCGCACCACTCTCCGCTCTTATTGTAACTTAGGATACGTACTTGTTCACCTGTTCAGAAATATTAAAGAATAAGCATTTAAAGTATGCAATATTCACAGATCTCTACAGCTTATGAAATATAGTGTTTATGATAATTAATAAAAAATACAAATTACCCTTTTTCAGACTAAGTTGATTCTCTCCACCAGCTTGAAAATCATACAAAGCAACAAATAATTGAGGATCATCTTCTTCCTGCGCCAACAGATTCTCTTTGCTAGTCCATCTGCATGAAATAATTAAAAATATTATCTCTGGGGTTAAATTTTTTATCTTTTATTGATATGTATTAAATTTTAATATTTCTGTCATTTTTATGTTTAAAATTCTAAATATTTAAAATTCTTATAAAAAAATGTATACAAAGAATATATATAACAAAGAAGATAATACAAAGAAATAATCCAAATAGAAGAATTTTAATATTATTTTAATTTTAATATTATTCTTGACATTATATTTAAAAAATCTGAGAGACCTCTTTCTGTATTAAAATTGCAAAAATATGTAAAAACAATAATTATATAAGTATAAATATATGGTAATATATGGTATACAAACTTTTATACAGTGAACTGACCTATTTGCTGCTTCAAGAAGCCCACTAGCAGACACATTGGTGTGTTGTTGAACATTTGTTTGCTGTGAAATTGATTGAACACTAGAACCACTTGGAGGATCACCTTCTGGCAATGCTGGAATATGAGGCAGCGGTCTACTTTGTAAAAGTGCCTCTGCAAGAAATAATAGAGTTTTTCTTTGTAATTTTCAATATGTCTAAAATAAAAATTTCTGACATTGTAATTAAATAATTATGTGTTTATATAATAAAATATATGGCAGTCTCAGAATTATATTTAATGCAAAATATTCAATATACAATGCAAGAATGATAAAGTAATAGAATTTTGCTTAAGATATATTTTAAAGTTTTCACTTCTTTTTACAGATAAATATTTATGTAAAATTGTAAAATTTTTATTCAATCACTCTAATGTCTATATTAATTGATAAACATTCATCAATGTAGACATTAATTACATATTAAGAGACTTTTATCATAAAACTATATTTTTGTCAACTACTCTTTCATCATTTCATCAATTCTATTCTATATAGATACTGTAATATTATACTATATCAAATTAGGAAAACACGCCTCACATATAGAAATGCATGCTAGTTCCGTTAACTATAGAATTATGATTGTTTTCCTTCAAATTACACAGATGACACAATGTAACACACAGTATCATACGATTGGCTATCAAATAAAGAATTTCAAATTTCTTTATTTGATAGTTAATCGTATGATATTGTGTTACACTGTGTCATCTATGTAACATACTGGAAAAGACCCCATGATTTAACACAAACTATATAGTGTATGTAAAAATCATTCAAATTTCATAGATTTTGTTCTGCAGAACTCTGCGTGACAGAAATAAGCGTGTTCCCACAGTGGAGTTAATCAACTAACTGTTAACGTATGCGTGCTCTCACCGCTGTGCTCGGTGAATATGTTAGACCCTATGATGCGCGTATCCTTCAGATTCCTGGTATGCTGTTTGCGCGTTTGTCGCACGGTGGACCCAACGGGGATCACCCTGTCCTTGGTCTGCTGGGCCCCCATAGTCTGTTGCCCACCGGATTATTTTACCATGCCCCCTCGCCAGTACTCCTCGCCGACCCCGGCTACGTGACGAGACGGGGCGACCAGATCTGTTGCTCTCCTACTCGCCGCCACCCTCGCGCACACTTCACTTCCGGCACTCGGGAGGCACCGCCGGCGAGGCTTCTGACATCGCGATTATCGTTCGCGTATCTCGTCGCTCGCGGGAGATACCGCGAACGTGTCGGTCCACCCAGCCTCTCGAAGCGCAGATCACGGTGCGGTCAGGCCTAATGACATTTTTACATGTCAATTATCCGCTCTCTGTCTCTCTCTCTCGCTGCCTCTCGCCATATTTGACAGCTTTTGACGTCGATTATTTAGTTTGTCGATGCATTGCTGTGCGGCAGCACAACGCTGGGCGGGTTCTCATGCTTGTGCAAATCCTCGCGTTTTCCTCTTTTTATCTTGTTTTATTGTACATATTTTTTTTTTTTTTTGACATTTATATATATATATGTCAAATATATATATATATATATATATATATACAAGATACTAAAAATAATTTTTTATTGTAATTGGAAGTTTATTATTGTAGGATTTTATTGTGTTTTTAATTACACACTTTTTTTGTATTTTTTTTCAATTTTAATTTTTTTTTCAAAAAAATTGCTTTTTAGCCTCTGATTAACGATGCTGCTGATTACGAATATTATCATTTTTCCATATTTTCATAATAATGGGATTACAATCGTACCGTTGTTTATGATCGATCATCATTTCCATTTTCAGAATTCAGATTAACATGAGAGTAAATAATTTGACCAATCAAAACAAAGAAATTTTAGCCAAATTCTGATTAGATTGAAATTTAACCAATCAGAACAAAAGAAACTAAAATTTCTTTCTTCCGATTGGTCAATTTTCAATCTCAATATTCAATCTACACGAGTCTAATCGCAACGGAATATAGTCGACACGTGGTCGTAGATGGCATTTGACATTCTGAGCGACCGGATGCGACTATTCAAAGCTGTTCTATATGCCGGCCATGTTGTCACGTGATCGCACGGGCAGGCAAGGGCAGCATTGAGGTGAATGCGCCGGGTCAAATACGGGGTATCAGTCACAAAAATTCAGGCGTCTAATTAATACGGTGAGCTGAGGCGGCCCGGAGCGATGGATGCGCGAAAGCTCACGGAGCTGCTGCGGGCGACGATCGACCCCGCGCAGCAAAAGGAAGCGGAGGAACAGCTCAATCAGGTACGTATGAAAATTAACGGGTGGGAAACCGTGATCGCGAGGCGAAAACGTGCTTCCCGTTTCGCGGCAGCGAGAGGAGCGGTGAGGGAGAGGAAGTGCTCGAGATCCCACGGGAACATGTGGTTTGCACATTATGTCGTATCCTCGCGCAGAGGATAACAGATGAGAAAATAAAACTTCACCGAGAATGTATCCTTCACCGTTAGAATCGCTCTTCGATCAAACTTTTTTTCTATTTTTTTCTTTTTTTTTGCGGACTCCAATTTTTGGAGTACTCGGTCACGAATGAAAGAAACTAGAGACCACGAGGGAGGCGATTCATGCTTGTTTCGTTTTCGGAGTATTCGCGACTGGGATGAGCTATGACTCGTTCGATTTCGCCGAATGCCGAGACCCCCGTATTTTCGCTTATTAATCTCATGCAATATGCTCGCGCGCGAAGACGATAATCTCAAGTTTTATCCTTTGAAGGATGGAATAAAGTTTTCGCAATTATGTACTTGCACGAACGAATGTGTATTAGATTGCATATTAATGCACTATCGAACGAAATTTTTCAATACAACTTGTAATATTCCTCATTCATACAACTTGTAATAATCCTCATTCATATGTTACTCTGTATGTGTGTTATTTTTACATACTTAGTATATATACATATATATACATACATATACTTTATACGCTCTAATTTGTTACAAGCCTATAGAATATAGTAATATTGAAACCATAATAATATTCTAATAATGAAGTATACTAGTAAATATAATGGTATTTTTGATTTTTATTCTTGAATTTTGCAGATTCACAAAATCATTGGTTTTGCCCCAACGCTCCTACAAGTAGTAATGTCAAATGAAGTTGACGTACCTGTCAGGCAAGCTGGTAAATAACAATTTGTAATCTTTTTGCGCTATATGTAAGATTGAAAATGCAGTTAAATCATAAAATGCAATATTTTGTTATTTTATAGGTGTAATTTACTTAAAAAATTTAATTACTTCAAATTGGGCTGATAAAGAGGCCGAAAGTGGACCCATAGAATTTAGCATTCACGAACAAGATCGTGCAATGATACGCGATGCCATAGTAGATGCAGTGGTACACGCTCCAGAAATAATTAGGCAAGTTGTAATGTCCGATTTACATTATTAACTAAGAATATATATACATATTGTAATTATTGTAACATATATCATTTTTCTATATTATATGTTTAGAGTACAATTAGCAGTATGCATCAGTAATATGGTTAAACACGACTTTCCTGGAAGATGGACACAAATAGTGGACAAAATTACAATATATCTTCAAAATCCAGATGCTTCGTGTTGGCCTGGTGTTCTCCTCGCACTGCATCAACTTGTTAAAAATTTCGAGTATGTATATTTAATCATGCACTTGCAATGCTCTGCTGCATAATATATATTTTATATATCCCACATTGTCCTGATAACTAGGTACAAGAAAGCAGAAGAGAGGGGACCATTAAATGAAGCAATGAACTTGTTATTGCCTATGATCTACCAATTGATATTACGCTTATTACCAGATTCGTCCGAGCAATCTGTCCTACTTCAGAAACAGATACTAAAAATTTTCTTTGCTCTTACCCAGGTATGTAGGGAGTATTGAAATATAAGGCAAAATAATATTTATCTGAATATTTTAAAATTTAATAACACATATATATCTTATTCTCCTTATAGTACACACTTCCCCTTGATCTTATCTCAAGAGAAGTATTTTCACAATGGATGGACGTAGTAAGACAAATAGCTGATAGACCAGTACCACCCGAGATCAATAATCCGGATCTTGACGATGACGAACGTAAGGAATTGCCTTGGTGGAAATGTAAAAAATGGGCGTTACATATTTTACATAGGATGTTTGAAAGGTAATTGTATAAATTTATTATATAATAAAGAGCTTACCCAAAACTAATGTTGAAAATGATGAAAACGAACGTTTATATTCTGATATTGCATTGTTAATTATAGATATGGTAGCCCAGGAAATGTAACCAAAGAATATACTGAATTTGCTGAATGGTATTTGCAAACATTCAGTGCTGGTATTCTTGAGGTTCTTTTAAAAATCTTGGATCAGTATCGTAGGAAAATCTATGTTTCTCCTAGAGTAATGCAGCAATCGATCAATTATATCAATCAGGGGTAAGAATTTATACGTTAATGACCGATATTTTGTAAGGAATCTTAATAATAACGTCTATAATAATAACTATCTTGAAATTTTTCAGCGTGAGTCACGCATTTTCTTGGAAATTTTTGAAGCCTCATATGTTTGAAATTATACGTGATGTTTTATTTCCTATTCTCTCATATTCTGCTACCGATGAGGACCTATGGAATACTGATCCCTATGAATATATCAGAGTAAAATTTGGTAAAATCAATTTAAGAGTGTCTAATTTAAATGTCTTAAAGAACTTTGCATACTTATCAATTTACTTTTAGATATTTTCGAGGATTTTGTTTCGCCAGTAACAGCGGCACAAACTTTGTTACACTCAGCATGCAGAAAACGAAAAGATATGCTTCAAAAGACGATGCAATTTTGTTTAGAGGTATTAACTAGTCCAAATGCAGATCCAAGACAAAAAGATGGTGCATTACATATGGTATGTTCATATAAAAGTATTTGTGCTCTTTAAATTTATTTTTGTATTGCTATTTTATATCATTTTTTGTTATATATATTATTAATCCTAAATTAGTCCTTTATATATATTATTACTATATAATATTTTAATAATATATAATATTTAATACATCTAGATTGGAAGTTTGGCTGATGTTTTATTGAAGAAAAAGATTTACAAAGAACAAATGGATAAAATGTTATTGCAGTACGTATTTCCCGAATTTAATAGTCCTCATGGCCATATGCGAGCAAGAGTAAGTGAAACAATAAATATGAAATTAACATTATTATGTAATACAAACGCGATATGTTAGTGACAATTGTGTTAATTATATTTTCAGGCCTGTTGGGTAATGCATTATTTTTCGGAAATTAGATTTAAATCGGAACAAATTTTAGTCGAAGTGATTAGACTGATTACAAATGCTCTCCTAACTGATCAAGATTTGCCTGTTAAAGTTGAAGCAGCCATAGCGCTTCAAATGATGCTTGCAGCGCAACCCAAGGCTCAAAAGTATATCGAACCTTTAATAAAGCAAATCACGCTTGAATTATTGACTATTATAAGGCAAACGGAAAATGATGATTTGACGAGTGTTATGCAAAAGATTGTTTGTACATATACTGAACAACTAATGCCAATTGCTGTAGAAATTTGTCAACACTTGGTAAGATTGTTTAATAGTATGTAATCTCGTGAAAGAGTGTGTATAAAATGAGTATTATATTTTTTAGGCTGCTACATTTAGCCAAGTGCTCGAAACAGATGAAGGTAGTGACGAAAAAGCGATAACAGCAATGGGTCTATTGAACACGATAGAAACAGTTTTATCAGTAATGGAAGAGCAGCCCCAAATTATGTCACAACTCGAACCAATTGTCCTTCAAGTAGTAGCTCACATCTTTGGACAAAGTGTAATGGGTATGTTTTCTTTTTTTCATATATTTATATTTTTATGCAAATATTTAAGATTGGCATGGCAATAAAAATAACATTGATATATATTTAATGATACTTTGAGATATTATCATCTTCAATTAGTGTTAAATTTTAATTAGTTTTTTCAATTGCATGATTTTATATGTACTTTTTTTTATATGGGCTTTTAATATGTGTGTAATGTTTATTATTATTACTATACATATACAGATAAACTTTATTTTTTGAATAGAAAGAAAAAACATTACATTTTTTATATCTTAATAATAATTATATCTTAATTTTATATCTTAATAATGCTTTTTTTTTTTAATTAGAATTTTACGAAGAAGCGTTATCACTAGTGTACGACCTGACAAGCAAAAGTATATCTGAAGATATGTGGAAAGTTCTGGAGCTCATGTATCAACTTTTCCAAAAGGATGGTTTCGATTATTTTACTGACATGATGCCTGCGCTGCATAATTACATTACCGTCGATACTCCGGCATTTTTATCGAATGAAAATCATATTTTAGCTATGTTCAATATGTGTAAAGCTGTGAGTATTTACAGAGGACTTTCTTCATATCCAAGTCAGTATAATTACTTTCTAAACCTAACACTATTGCCAATATCATAGGTTTTGACTGGTGAGGGTGGCGAAGATCCCGAATGTCATGCCGCCAAATTGCTAGAAGTCATAATTCTGCAATGTAAAGGACACATAGATCAGGTAATGTTATAATGTCAAAAATTAGAAATTATATGCAAATAATTATTAATTTATGAAATGTGTGATATGAATAATCGATTCAATTTTAGTGTATACCATCGCTTGTGCAATTAGTATTAGAACGCCTAATGCGCGAAGTTAAAACTTCGGAGTTGCGAACGATGTGTCTTCAAGTAGTTATTGCTGCTTTATATTACAATCCTGCATTATGTCTGCAAACAATGGACAGATTGCAAGGAAACTTTGATCAGTCAGCAGAGCCACTTGCTTCGCGTTTTATCAAACAATGGATCAATGATACAGATTGTTTCCTGGGGTATGTATTTTTTATATAGAGTACATAAAATTATTTTAAATAATATGAGATATACAATTTTAGATTAGATTTATATTTCTACAATTTGCAAGAACAAGATGTGTGATTTTTTTCCTTGCAGTTTACACGATCGTAAATTATGCGTTCTTGGATTGTGTACATTAATCAGCATGGGTCCTGCGCGACCAGCCGCTGTGAATGAATGCGCGACGCAAATTATACCATCCTTAATCCTATTATTCGAAGGTCTGAAAAGAGCATACGCCGCTAAGGTCGCAGATCCAGACGATGACGAGAATGATGAGGAAGAAAGCGACATTGATGAAGGTATAAGAATGTTTCATTATATATATTAAATATCTAATAATTTATGATACAAAAGAGTTTAAATTTAATGATTTTCAGATGTCTTATCCACTGACGAGGACGAAATAGATGATGCTAATCAGGAGTATCTCGAGAATATACAGGACAAGGTAACACGGGCATCCACTCAACATGGTTTTAATGTTAATACAACTATACAAGATGGTCACGGTGATCACAGATCTGATGTTGATGACGATTCAGACTATGACGGTAATGAAGAGACCGCTCTTGAAAGTTACATCACGCCCCTAGATTCGGACGATTCCAATCAAGATGAATACATTGTTTTCAAAGAAGTCATACAAAGTAAATATCTGTAAAAAACAGTATTTAATTAATTTAATAATTAAATTATTTATAAAGTTATTTTGAACAAAATATTTATTGTAATCTATATTTCACATATTTTTTTATTTCTTAACTAGATATTGAAAGAACTGACATGACTTGGTATAGGGCGTTAACAAATCTTCTGAGTCCTGAACAAGAGAAAGCTCTACAAGAAATTATCTTATTGGCAGATCAGCGCAAAGCAGCTTTAGAGAGTAAAAGAATCGAACAGAGCGGAGGTAAATTTATTTTTGCTTTCAATGATTTATTTAATAATTATAATTGAGAGAGACAATTATTTGCTATATAAATTAAAATGACAATAAATTAATTATTATTTTTCTTTATATTGTTTCTTTTACATAAAATATCTTTTTTATTTATGTAAAATATTTTTTTAATTTTCTAGGTTATGCCTTTCACTCACAGACTGTACCCACCTCATTTAATTTTGGTGGAACACCTTTAAGTCGATAAGGACTTTTAATCATTTGAATTTTAGATTAAGTAAGTAAACAAATTATACAAAATTTGGAACAGACAATTGGTAGCAATCATTACTACATGATTATTTTGAAAACATTGTGCATTTCCTACTTCCTATTTTTGTGTAAACTAATTGTACATTACTAAGGCAATCCAACAAAGTCTTACTTTAATACAATGACATTAACACTATCTCCATGAGATCAGTCTTGTGTATAATGTTGTTTCATTAGTCGAGACAACAAATTTGCCTTTTAGTGATTATAAGACAGAAAAATGTTTTGGTCATACTGAAGAAAAATGTACATTCTTTTTTATACAAATTACTATAAATTATATTCGTATAATTTGATTCATTTGAAGTATAATATCTAGCAAGCTATAATACATTTTCTTTAAAATTCTTTACATAATAAGAAAGAAGGAACAATAATTTACAAAATTATTGTTCCTTATACATTTTCTTATGTATAATATTAAATTATTATAATTTTTTTTTTTTATTATAAATCTTTAGAGTTTTAAAATTTTAGCATGGTTTGCTAGATGTAAATTCTTCGTACAAAATGTATATTTAATAGTCTCGAATCGCATGCCTTAGTCTAAAATTGTTTTAGAAAACAAAATCGTTTAATTTATATAATTATAAAAATGTTGTGTTAAAAATTGTTGGCATATAAATATATCAAGAAATCTTTGAGTATGTGTATAGACTATTATTTGATATTATTAATGATTAATTAGATCAGCAAAATGTTATGCAATGCAGTCTATTTGCAAGTCTATTTGCAGTCTATTTGCAGTCTATCTGCAGATCTATTTGCAAAATAATATTCGACAGTAAAAAAGGAAAGTAACTTGTCAAGGTTGCTAGAAATAACTTGCAGAATTGTGTTGCCTACCAGTAAATATTTAGATTAAAAGCAATTTGGATCTTTAAATAAACACTGTTTTTTTAAGTCTTTGTTGAAATATACATTGTATTATATACATGGCCAACATTATGCACAGCTATCAATCACTTTACGTAAATCCCAGCACAGCTTACTTTATTTTGGAAAAGCTAATTTTTTATATAATATTATCCACAATATACTCTGAAAGACAGAGCTGCATCAAATTGGCTTAGCAAAAGCAATTTAGATAGCTAACTATGTAACAAATTCTTTGCAATCATAGACCTTATGGAATATAATTATAGTACACCATTATAAAATAAAAAAGGCATCAACGAAATAAATTTAAAGCATAGCTCTTTCTTTCATGAGGTGTATTGTAATTATATAAAACGAACTTGGAGCAGAAATAAATTATAAATATCAGAGCCCAAAATGATAAAGGCGTACAAAGAAGAGGTGTTCTGTGCTGTGGTTAGTGAAATGATTACTGCACAAGTGCTTTTTTTATCAGGATGCAAAAGAATGCATGCATCAATTACATGTCGCTTCAAAATACAAGTTATAACCTGTATTTTAAAAATCTTTTATTAGTGAAACGTTTTTCATCAACATTTTGTTGAGAAAAAAAAAATATATATATATATATTTATATATGTATATAAAAATATATATTTATATATATATTTATATATGTATATATAAATATATATCATACATGTATCTGATATATATTTATGAATATTTATACTTACCAGACTTCTATTTTGTTTGTCGAATATACGATTTTACAATTAGCTGTTTCACACATAAAACTGCAAGAAATGTGCAATAATTTTAATATGTAATATAAATTGTTTCTGATTTTTCTAGTAAAGATTCTATACACAGGGTGCATGCAAATATATTATAAATATGGTATAGACAAGAAACAATATATAATAGATTATGTTAACATTTGATCAATATGTTTTCAAAGAAATCATAGGCATATATAAAATATATAGATTTGCCATTATTTAAAAACTTTAATAGAATTTTAGCCGCAATTTTAATAAGGAATATAATATAGGATTCAATAAAAAATGTTTTTATTGCAAGTAAAAATAAAGTTTTATGATTTTTTAATATGCTCCCCAAAGCATACTTGTTAGAATTGCTTGACTGTACATAATTAGTTTTTTGTTCATAATAAATATTATTTTTTAATATAAATATATACTTTAAAATCTAATAATATAAAATATAATGAGACAAGAAGATATATAAAAGTATATGTTTATAATATTGCTCAATATTTTTTAAAATATACTATATATGAAATGCATGTATCTCTTTTTTGAATTTTAAAAGGCTGGAAATATTTTACATGTAACAGGAGATGATTTCAAATTATAAATATTAGAAAGTTACATGGCTGATTATTGATACACAGTAAAATTGAATTGCTTGATAAGAAATGCTTACATTATAAAAAAATGTTCTATATACACGAGACATATTAAAAGGAATCATTTTTCTAACATAATTAAGGATCCTTGAATTGTGTACTTCTTGTATTTTCGCCAATTTTATTTTGCAGTACCCTGCTTTTAGCTTTACTTGGAATTACGATTATTATCAATTTCTTGCAGCGTTTATATCAAATATATATAAAGCATAAGCAATTTCTAACACCGTATCTATTTCATAAATATGATGCGCTTAAATAAAAATGCCATCACTCTTCACATTGTGATACGAACGCGCGACCTATTATTTGATTAAAATCTTTGTGCATGTAATGAGAAAAAATTAATTGATTAAGTCAATTTTTCTCAAAGAAGAATATTTAAAAAAGTGCCTTGAAATGTTTAATGCAGACGGGACCTAAATTAAAGAATACAGCAGAGTAAAGCTGTAGGTCGGTGTGAGGCCAGGACACTTCTCTAGTTCATAAGTTCTATAAGTATGTGTATTAAAGTATAATAATAAATTAACAATAACTGATAGAGAAGACAAAAACTGTTCCTTTGCTCTTTAGGATATGAACTGCAACTTCTTTGTAATGGATATTTACCACACACATTCTCTCAATAATTTTTATATAATAATAATAATAATAATTATAAATTATGTAGCAACAGTGAGTCTTATGACAAAATCACATATATACTTTAAGTCTTAATATTGTATAAACTAATAAGGTAAGATACAACTATATACTGATGCTTTAATACACGGATGAAGTTTATAAAAACTTCGCTATTAAACTGAAGATGTAGTGTATATATAT
>JBCAUJ010000123.1:8133253-8193324 GCA_038406275.1 Cataglyphis albicans | reverse complement strand
AGATAAATTATATATATATATATATATATATATATATATATATATATATATATATATACGTATATGTATATATGTATGTATACGTATGTATATGTATGTATGTGTATATATGTATATATATTTATGTATAATATATATATTTAAGTATAGCCAAAAAGAGGGTACACCTATAAATTGGCACAATCAATGTTAAAATTTACATTTTCAAATCTTTGAGGTAAAAAAGCTATTCTGTTCTACATATGGATTTAAGAGTATATAATAAAAATATAAAAAAGAAAACAAGATTTTAGAATATGCATGACTGTGTTTGCTTTTGTTTCAAGGAATTCTTTTCTGATATTTGAGCGCCAGACTATTTAGCGGCGGTCTGGCCTTCAGAACTCCAAGATCAATGGCATGACCAGTGAGAGGACAGCTTTGGCACCGTTTTCGCCGATAATTTGTATTGCAGGCTTTCTTCTCTTGTCGCACCACGTATTTAGGAAAGTAATGGATGCGCTTTTTCTGCATCGTCGCACACAGCGGCATTGTCACTACCAAGTCTTGTTTATGAATCTTGTTTATCGATTCCGGAAAAAGACGTTCATTCAGCTGATACTGTTGCAAAGATCCTGACGATCTAGACGACGCCAATGTGTAGCTCGAGCCATGCGTTTCGAAATAATTCTGCTCTCGAAATTTTCTCAAATTTTCTACTTCCTGGTCCACAGAATCAGTTGCAAAATCATTATTATGCTTCAAGCGGTCTCTTTGTTCGCAACATTCCGGTAAATTGTTTGTTCGTTCGCGTTCATCTTCATCAAATTTCACAGTCCTCCTCGGTTCGTTTCTGCAACAGCAAGGACAATCTTGTTTGCCCAATTGCGTTGTTCTTTTACTTCGTGTCGGTGATTTCGAGGTAAGTCTTTCGCTTGACTTTGATATTTGCTTCTTAGATCTAATAGCCTTTCGTAATGTTGACTTCGACAACTTTCGCGAAGACTCTTGAATTCCTTTAGTCAAAGTGCAGGCGGCATCTTCGGATTCGCTTCGTTCGCTCGCCAGTGAATTTACAGGCGTTCCCGGGGATGCTAGAAATGACTGTCTTTTATCGATATGTTTGTGTTCGTCCGGTAATGTTAGTTTTTCATCAGGAATGATATCTTGCATCTTCGGACTTGTCATGAATTTGTGATAACTGGATGATCGCGGACACGTTCGCAAGCAATCTCCCTCACCTCCAATTTGTAATTTGCAGATTTTGTTCTGTACATTGCGAAGGAATTGAGATCTAGGCGTGTAATCAATCTTTTTAACTCTCCTGAATGTTTCACAGCTAATTGGCGAAGTCAGTGCAGGCTTATCATCAGTTTCTCTTATTAATTTAAACTCAAATTGGCTTCTGCAATGACGACTAGGCAAGGCAGGTTTGCGTTGAGTTTTTGATGATTTTATATGCTTCTTATTCTCTTCATAATTACAATAACATTCTTTTACTGGTTTTCTAGGTGCAAATTGCTTTTGCGGTTTTTTAGATGTTAGTGTTAGTTTTCCAGGAAATGTCATATTTGGCACTGACGTTGTGCATTTAGGACTGATACAAAAATCTGGATTTAAAACAGCATTGATTTTGCTTGAATCGTTGCGCAATTTCCATAGATTAGTTTTTCTTCTTATACAATTGCTCTGATTCTTATGATTACAGCAATTTATCAAAGATCTGCAAAAAGATTATAAATCAAATTATTCAAATATAAAAACTTTTTACTTATATATAAAAAATCATTTACAATGTTTGCGAACGTAATTTCTTTATTTCAGCATCAATCCTTTTAGCATTTTCATCAACATGTGCTAACAACGTTCGACTTCTCTTGCGCAACTTTTCTAAGTTATCATTGAATGCCTCTCCCATATGTTTAAGACTTGCGATAAACTATTAACACCATATATTGCAAAATTGTAAATACTGGATTATATTTTATTTGTATAACTTGTTTTTATAACAATTTAATTTATGTAATATATTTAAATTAAAATTGAAGAATGTGAATGCTATATTGTTGTAATAATATGCTATATTAATAATCAAAACTTAATAAATTAAAAACAATTAAAACAAATTAAAATTAATTTAAATATATAGTATTATAAATTAAAATTTTTGCCTTAATATTTTCTTTCCATAAATATATACAGAAATATATAATTGTATTTGACGAAGTTTCTTAACCTAATGCATAACTTAATTTAAACTTTTATTTTATATAATATTTATTCAAAATCACTGCGCAACAAATTTATCAGCGATGAAATCTCATAAAAATTAAAATATTTTTGTTCACTTTTCTTTCCGTGATTTCTCCAACAACGTACTTAATACGTGTTCCTCTTAATTCGCATTGATCGCCAGCGACGTGAAGTAAGTGAAGTTTACGTCTATCGTTCACTATTGGAGTCTTTGGACTTTGAACAAAAAGAAACAAAGACGTTCCAGGTTAGCCAAATCTTGAAATACATTCATGTATTCAAACATTGATTTAAGGAGAGATTATGAATCGCTCGTGAATGACACATTTTATTTTCTATCTATTTTCTATATTTCTTTCATGCGCACGGCATGTATCCCCATCTTAGAATCAAGTAGCTACGTTTCAGTTGGCGATCGCAATGCACGTGAAATTATTTCATCCTTGTTATTCACCGTAAGTTAACCAGAGACAGATAATGCTTACGAGCATTAAGATCACCAAGCGAAACGTAGCCATTGGCCGCGTTCAGCAAAGCATGCGTTCCGTTTCACGCATTGAGCGTATACCTGAAAATCTATAGTTCACGTAACATATATTATAGATTTCCAAGCCATCTATGCGCTCTATGCGTGAAACGGAACGCAATCAAAGAAATCGCTCAGCAGTAGCAATCGAACGTGATTGGCTACTTTTAGAATCAACAAATCAACGTAAAGTGTCGACAAGACCACAGATTAGTAGAGATAAGATAAGGAAAGGCACGGACAGAGAGGCTTCTCTCTGCTATCTGTCTGTTAATCTGTGACCGAGCGCTTTCTCCGCTGAACGCGGTCATTATTTCATCACTTTGTAAAATGCCAGAAGCCAAGACGGAAGCTCCAGCAAATCTCCATTTTGGTATCACTGTATTCGTGCATTGTGTGCGAGCGGGACGCGATATATTTACGCGTACGCGTGTTACATACGATCTTAAATAATTATAAAGTGCGCGTATTCCTAGCGTTAATGCATCACTGGATGATAGACAATAGGTGACATACGACGATTCATCGCGAGGCCATACAGCACGAGATGCGATCAACCTGACTCTTATCGCTGGATAGATTGTCCATTTTAGGTTAGAAAGACGCACGCGATCGCAAGACCAAATTCCGCGCATCATGGACTTATCCGAGGATCAAGTATCTCGCGATGTACACTATCATACATTGCCGCAATTCTCCGAATTACGTCCGGTATTGAATGTTTCTGTCAGCAACGAGAACGTACAGTCTCCGAATAACGAAAATGTGCAGTCTCAAATAGCGCAAACTTCTATCTCTAAGAATTTAAGAAATTTGACTACGAAGCAGATACCGGTAATTTTTTTTCAAGTTTTTCTTTGAGTTTTCCGTTATTTTCTTCTATTTATTTTGCTTATTTTGTAATTTTGAAGTTGAATATTTTTTTTATTTTTCGGTATTTTCTGTTTGTAGGATATAACTTCATTCTTGGATTCATGCGATTTAAGCCTCTTCTCGCATCTGTATGAGAATCCAATGAAGCAGATGATTAATGTTCCGAATTTTTCAAATAATATACTCGGTCTACAACCAAACAATATATCATCGAGTATTCTTGCTAATATATATTCGCCTTCTATGTCACAAGCAAATGCCGCAACTGCTGCAAAACAAGAGCTAGATGTTCAGATTAGAGAGCAGATAAACTTGAATAAGGTATAATACTTGGATTTTTTATTATTTTTCTTATTATATATATATTTTTATTATGTATATATATTTATTTTTGTTGTAGGAATCTCAAATTCAATTGAATCAGCAGCAAACATCAATAATGACTGAGTTTCTTCAGAAATTACAATCTACATCTTTGCAACAATTAATTAAATTGCAGACAAAACAAGCAAAGAAACAAAAGCTAGAAGAGGAAAAAATAGAGCAAACGCAGAATAATATTTTAAATATACCAAGCGTTCGGAATCTTCATCAGCAAAGTAGTAACAACTTTATAAACTCAGATCAGACAATGGCTGTTAATTCGAGAAATCTGAACCTACAAAATCAGCAACAAGAGAATGAAAGCAATTTGCAAACTGTATTCAAAATAGAGCAACAAGTACAAACTGATTTGATTACAAAAATTAAGAAGAAGTCGAAATTTCGAGCAAAAATTGGCGAGATTAAAATTAGCATTAATTATGACGGAACTACTATTTACCTTTGTTCAGAGTGCAATTTAGGGTATCCAAAAAGGTCAGACACTGAACAACATATACAGGCTCATTTACAAGTATGTATTATGTATCGTATTGTCTTTGTGTTATGTATCGTATTATCTTTGTGTCCAAGTATGTGGTTTTTGATGACAAGATTATTAAGAAAGGGGTATATAAATAACAATTATTTATAAATAGAACACTTTGTTATAGCAACGCAAGTACCAATGCAAAGAATGTGGTGCCATGTTGAAGAGAAAAGAGCATTTAGATCAGCACATGCGCGGTCATTCAGACGAGCGACCTTTTAAATGTTTAATATGCGATAAGGCGTTTAAGAGAAACGAGCATTTAACGAGACATTGTGTTATTCATTCTGGCAACAAGAATTTTATTTGCATCACGTGTCAAAAAGCATTCTCACGCAAGGACCACTTAAACAAGCACATGCAAACGCATTTAGGCATTCGAAAGAATAAAACAAAGGAGGATTCTTATTATATTAATCAAAAAGATACAACAAGATTATTTGAAAACAGGACTGATGCTGCAGCGATGTTAAAACAAGAAGCAACCTATATAAAGGATAGCTTATTGACACATGAACCCAGTTTTCTCCAGCATTTTCAGAAGAATTCAACCCTGTTACAAACGTTCTCTTCCTTTAAAGAGCAAATGTCAAAAAATGCAAATGTGCCTCAACAAGCACAGAGCGACAATACAAACGGAAACGCAAGGTATTTAATGCCATCTTAGTATATGAAATTAGCGCATATCCCAAAGCAATAGATGGCAAATAATAAAGGTAGTTTACGAGTACCATCGAAGCCATTAGAATGTTCAGAACCATCGCAAGTAAGTAATTTCAATTTTTAAATTCATATTTTGATACTGAATGACCATGATAAATTCAGAGACTTATAGTTTGAAGCAGTTAATGAGCCAAAATATGAGTTGAAAATGTATATGTTGAAAAATGCCTATTGTAAGCAAAAAGAAATATAATTGACATAAATATATTGAATGCGATATATATTATCAAATATATTTCTATATTATCATGACATGTATTATCAAATATATTTCTTTACAAATATTCCCAATGTCTAATAATTGAATAAAAATATGCAATATAAAAATTAAAAAGCCTAGATATATAAAACTCGGGAAACTTTCGAGTTTCTTCAATTATATATGATATGATTGTAAGACAATATGTTATTTTACTGGTAAATTAATTTCTCACAATTGGATAATCTTTTTTCAATTTCTTTTTAATTACAAGTTATTTATGCGAGTCTGGTAAATGTGCTTTACTTGTCACGGAATAGTTCAAATTATATTCAAAGTGAATACAAATCAAATAATATAAAGCAATCTATAAACTTAGCAATCATTAAAATAAATTTCAATAACAATGAATTATTAAGTGGTAATGTCCTTTACAGCTGATTTAAGTAAGATAGATAAATGTGTAATTATACAAATTTATTTACTTTATGCATTAATTTATCCCGATAATTACCTATTTATGTGCTAAAATAGTTTTATTTTATCCAGAGCATATAAAATCTTAAAATAATTTTGAACTTATACATATCTTTTTTTCTGAAATTTCAAGAACTATAATGAGGATAACGCATCAGTTAACAAATTATTCGTTTTTTTCAGCAAATTTAAATTATCATAAATTATACTAAAGATAAATTTTACGAAAAAAAGGAATGAATAATATAAAATAATTTAAGATAAATTTTTATAAGGAAAAATTCTGACCATATAATTTTAGTTACTAAACAGCAATGATTTTTTCGAATCTGTAAAATTTTTCTTCTAATAGTAAAGTAAAATGATAAAATGTTTGGAGGGAATGGGAAGAAAATATCAAGAAGGATAGATATAGATAATTATAACTTATCTCATATTCTCATACTTAATACATAATTGTATCATTTTTGGTCACATTATTGATGCAAAGTTGACAACATTGCGTAAAACTGTATTACTTTATGCAACGCAGATTGCGCTCGTTCGATATACTCATGAGAAGAATAACCTTGTCATTTTTTATTCATGTTCTATTCAAAATAATTTGTTTTGAAAAATACACATGTCACTTTTTTAGTTATCTTTTATTTATTATTATGCAATAACGATTATTTCACAGAATAAATACTTGAAATCTTGTGTAAACATACATTTACTGTTTAAAAAAGTGTTATGTTAAAAATGAATTATAAAAACGAAAATATATAAATGCATATTTATGATCTAGAAACTCATTGTCTTATTTCATTGTTATCGTATTTTATTTTAATAGTTGTTTGAACTTGCAATAATACTTACTTTAAATATAATTTGGACTATTTCGTGAACGCGATAAATAAGCGCCAGAATCGCAAAAATAAATAATTGACAATTACAAAACATCAAATTGTGAGAAATCAATTTACAAGTAGAATAATGTACTTTCTGACAATTGAACCATAGTTAAAAAGTTTCAGTTTCTTGCATTATCTGTATTTAAATTTTTTAATATATATGTGCATATATAATGTATTGCATATAGTCGATTTCTAATTAGACTTTTAATTCGACTTTTTATTAGATATTGGGAAAATATCGACAATCTGATTTACATATATTAAAAGATAATAAGAACACGAAATACTTGCGCAAATTTAGTATCTTAATAAACTAATATGTATTATATAGATAAATTCATAAAATTTGTTGCGAAAGTTAGTATTAAACAGAAGTAATAAACAATTGACTGCCAAAAATTTTTTTAGGCATTTACAGGATAAAAAAATCATATATATGCATATACTTATTTTATTTGAGGAAGAGACTATATTACATATTGAATTTCCAGCAATTGTCTAAATTGCCGAGAAAAAAAATAGTTCTTCACAAATATATAAATTTCTCGAATAATTTTTATTTTATTATAATATGGAGATTGCGACATATATTAAAAAAAAATCAATATCTTTTAGTGTATAATCTTTTAATCTTAATGACAAATTCATTGATTATTATAAGCATGAGAGAATAAGCAACATTGCCTCGATCGACTTATTTTTATTCAATCACAGAGCGACTTTTCCCAGAATTTATCATTTTTTATTTTTTCCAAGCAAATCGTTCATTATATTCTTTACTTCCTCATTTTACATTTTTTAAAGGCTGATTTTTACAGTTCCAAAAGGATGTCGGATGTTGGCTGGTATTTAAAAACATGACAAGTATTTGTTTATTAAATATTAAATTACAATAATGGATCTCTTTCGAATTTATAATTATGTATTTGCAAGAAATTACATTTCAAATTTTAAATGCTATTTTTTTAGATATTATATATTTTATGTAACTATCGTTTATTTAGATATCTAAAAAAAAAAAAAACGCATTTGGCAATATTTTTAGGATACTCGCTTCTTATTCGATAATCCAATTTTAGTTTAGGTACATAGAATAAGAGATTGAAGGACTTCCATACGCTGTATATTCGGTAAAAGAATCGAGATTATAAGTTCTTCAAGATATTACGCGCGTGTACATATGCGAATATGTGTGTGCGTGCATACATATAAGTTAGATATAAGAGAATTAAAATACGATATTAACATATTAGACTCTGTCGTGCATCATGTAACAATACAACCAAAGACTGCACACATGCGTGTGGAAAATAGCAGTATTTTAGAACGTTCACGCGCTGGAATTCTCAGCGAGTCACCTCCCCTCTGATAATTTAATAGTTTTTATCGAATAAAGATATTTATGTATAAGAGAAAGTAAAAGAAAAGCGTTGAACATTTTTTTGGATTACAATTTTTACGTTTTTTATTGAGATTATTTAGAGATAAGTAAAACGATGGATCTTTTTATTAGATAATGAATGTGCATTTATGTAACTTGTCTTTAACATAACACTTTTTTAAATAGTGAATATGTGTTACAAGACTTAAGACTTTATGCATTTATTCTACGAGATAATTGTTAAACCATAGTAATAACTCAAAGATAATTAAAAAAAATGACATATGTATTTTTCAGAACAAGATATTTTTGAATAAAACATGTGTAACAACAGATTACAAAGCTATTTCTTCTCACGAGTACATTAAACGTGCGCAATCTGTGTCGCGTAAAATAATGTTATAAAGTTTTATGCAATGTTGTACGATGAAATGGTCATTTGAACCTTATGCAAAAAAGTTGATATATCTAATATAAACTTTAGCATTTGAACTTTAAAATTAACAAATATAAGAAATTTAAAATTAACTTTTTGCACACGAATTTTTTTGATATATCCCATATTTAAATGTACGTTTATTATTTGTCGCATATGAGATTTAAAAAATATTATGAAAAATATTATTTAATCTCTTATTTAATATAAAATTTATTTGTTTTAGCGAAATATGCAAGGGATGATGGCGGTATAAAGATATAAAATTCAGATATCTTTGTATGATATCTTTGATGATATTTTCGTTCTATCATTTTCTCTTCTTCTTTTTCTCCCCTATTCTTCTTCATATATTTAATACTACAGTGAAACTGAATTTTTATGACGTTTATATTTACTCATTTACTCTATTATCGGCACACGTTTAGCATTGAATATAACTTTTTATTTTATATTTTATATTTAGATTAAACACGATTTTTTTTTATATTGGTTAAAATATGGAAAACTATGATTGGATATATATATATATATATATATATATATATATATATATATATATATAGTTTCTATATAATCTAAATTCCTGAATTAAAAATATATTTTATATATCTCATTGTTGCATCTTTTCTTTTCTGCAAGCAACACTAGATAATTTTGCGTAAATGTTATGAGTAAAGCTTAAAAGAGATCCAAGCCACTCGACCAGCTGGTGACCTACCCTTGTTGGAGATTGAGGGGTTGTTGTTATGATTTCCACCTCATTTTTCTTATTTATTTCTCCATCTTGCAGCTCCAGTTGCTCTAAAGGCTGAATGTTATTAAACCAATCGTCATCAGGTAGTAGCATCTTTGTTTTAGTTATTTTGTTGGAGTTCTTTTTGTCGGAGCTTATAGAGTTCATGTTTCTTTCATTCGCTTTGACCGTTGTCGCTATTTTAACGGACGATTCCTTCTCGAGATTACTTGAATTCGCTTTATTTTCGTACTTCTTCAGTATTGACAGTGATTTTATTTGATCCAAGAAACTATTGTTAGGATATTGGAGATTCGAATATTTATCTATCTTCATCGAATTGGGCAATATTAGTTTCAGGGCTTGCAAATCAGAAGCTGGCACGTCCTTTGCCAGAATCTTTTCTATGTTGTTCGTATGGTTGGTTTGACGAAAGATGAAGTTGTACGTGGCGAGTAATTTATCCCAAAATTTGTCCAAGGGCTTCGTAGTATTATTTAATTGTTTTTGAAAAGTTCCTTCCACTGGGACTAATTTCGTTATTTGTGGCTTCGATTGTACTCTTGCGACGAGGAGCTGCAAGACATCAAAAGTTAGAAGAAATTTCTCTATACACATACGTTTTAAGAAATATATATATATATATATATATATATATATATATATATATATATACACACATATACATATTATATATATATATATATGTATTAATGTATATGTATATGATATCAAATATTTAGATTTATACATCAATATAAGAACAGATAGGAAAAAGAGAAGAATTGGTAGCACATTCTAATATACTTTGTTATGTTTTTGTGATTCTTGCATGTATCACAATTTTTAAAAATTACACATTGAGATGCTCAATTATTTTACATAGATTGTACAAATGTGACCTTCAAAATATACTTTCCAACGTTTCTAATAATTATGAAGTGTAATAAATTAAATTTTGTAGTATAAAAAATCTTACAATTATATTGTATCTCTCATAATTAGCAACTGCTGTAAGGTTTGTACTTGTACTTGTACATAGGGCAAAGAAAATTAATCCTCCTCTCTTAATATGAAATAAATTCTAACTTGTTTCATAAAAACATTGATCTTTGTTTTTATGTACATGTAAAAAAAATCTATTTTTTTTGTTGGGTAATAAAATATACTGTTTGTGGAAATCCAAACAAAACATTTCCAGTTCCGTAACAGCCTTATATTCCACTCTCAGTCAATACATAAGTTACTTGTACATATATTTTAATGAGAAGCAGATTTCGATAGATGCTGCAGTGAAAAAAAAGGTATGATGAAAATGAAAGTTACAGTTCGGAGAAAATAAATATTTTATAAATTAAAATATCTATGAAAACGCAAAACTGAGTTAAAAATTCAGGATATGGAAAATTTTTAATTTTGGAGATTCAGAATTACTGTGTGTATCTAATGCAATTAAATATTTTGCAGTGTAACATCTATCATCTGTCAAATGTTAAACTATATTTCTATGATCCTTTCAACACTGCACTTCAAATTCACTAAAATAATGCCATGGCCGATAAACATTTTGATAATTGTTGAAAGCAAAATGAATGCATCCGTTTCACTTCAAGTTTATTAACAAAAAATATTTGTCCAATTAAATGTATATAGGCCTGGCAAGACATAAAGAAAGTAAATATGTTAATGTTGTCACACAAATGACAGTGAGGACACCATGTAGTTCTGCATCCATTCCATATTTTAGGATCTTTTCACCCACAGTGAGTCCTCGACGAAACATGTACAGCATTGATGGCGAGGCACTGTATCACTTGAGACACCGTTCAAAGTAATATGATCCTACATAACCGCCCCGCATTGCTTTTGCTACATTTTGCTCAAATGCCCTTCTGTTATTCTGTAGAACCTCAGCAGCATCTTTATTTAATGGATCTTCAGGATTTGGTTCCTGTTATTACATTTATTCGATTTTAATAATATAAAAAAATTATAATAATATAAAAGAATAATATAAAAGAAGAATATAAGATTATATTGTTATATCTTAAAAAAAAAACTTTCACATATAGATATATGTATAAATTTTGTTGTGTGAAAGTTTCTTTTAAGATATTAGAATAATATAATCTTATTTTTAACATGATTCATATATTGCAAGGTATATTAATGAAATAACATACTAGAAAAAGATACTGGAGACCATAAACAATGGAATTGATTGTGAGTACAGGCTTCCAATCTTCTCTCAAGATATTGAGGCACACATTACCATCCAAGTCAATATTAGGATGATAAACCTGAGTCTCGCATTTCACTTTTGGTGGCTCGTGTGGATAATTGGGTCCGACTTTGAAACTAAACACGAATCTACCACCTCTATAAAAGCCCTGAAACAATCAACTGATTGAACCATTTATTGTCTTTGATAGGAGTTGCTATCAAATTGTTGACGCAAATGATTCAACTTTATAATTTTTGGGCAACTGAAAATCATTATCCAACCCGATATCGTAAGAGATTTTCGAAATTCTCCGGACAATACACGCGTACTCACTTCATCCGGACAGATGATCAGCTTAAAGCTTAGCAAGTCATCGGGATCCGGAAATTCCGTACCGCATGTTTTCGGAAGATTGAGTTCGTTTATGTCTGAAAAAGGAACGCCAGAGATGAGAGACGGAGCGGCGTCGACGCGTCGCTATACAATCCCGAACCTTTTGTGATTCTTAACTGCGCCGCGGACGCCTTCTTCTGGGTGCCAGCCTTGGGTGACTCGCCATCTTTTTTCGCTTGTTTCAACGAGAATAATTTGATCATAGCTAGATCGCGCGTCAAACGCGGGCTAACATGCACGTATCTGTGGGATTGAGGTCGCGATCGCGGATGGCATAAAAAAAATCGCGCCTATAAAGATCAACAATTTTTTGACACCCGCGCGGGATCAATTGCTCGGTTGGTCCCGCACCACACACACACACGGATCGCAGCAGCAGCAGCAGCAGCAGCTAGTGTCACGTGGACGGATGGTGGTCGCGAGCACGCTGATGTCACGGCATGTCGCGCGAGTGTGATAACAACGGGCCCTGCCGATCGACGCGTCTCTATTATCGATAAAATTTTACCTCCCCGACCGAAAGAGAGCGCTGTCGGTGCGATATTTTTCTCAGCCAATCACGCTTCACGAGACATCGTCTACGCTATTTGAATTTTAACGTTCGTGTATAAATTCAAATAGTGCGCACTTCTTTGCTTGTGAAACACGTACGCTGTCTTTTTTCTTCAATAAGACGTCTTAACAAGATTTCCAAGTGTCCCGCTGATGCTTATCTAAGGTAACGTATGTTCGAAAGTATTTTGTAATTTAATCATACATTTTTCTGCCGATTTTAAAAATTGCGAACATGTCGCATATATATAATTCGCACATCGTTGCGTGCGAAATCTTTCATGATGTGTAACGATTTATTATATAATCGTGATTTGCTAATTTGTTATTAGTGCAATTTACATCGATATATGCTATTTATTCACCGAATAATGCTAAATGCAATAATTTTATTTCTCCAAACTTGTAATCGTTGATTTTAATCGTAAATTCGTTAAAATAAACTTGCCTATAAGATAAAGCGACTACGTATCATTGCATGTTTAATAAGAATGTAATATATGTATATATACAAACAAATTGGAAATATGCCCGATATTTGAACTTGAAATAACTTTACAGCGGAATGACGTTTCTAAAAGCGCTATTTTCGAATTGTCATCCGTTCATTTGAGAGAATCAACGATCAATTGGAGCACTCTCACTCTGGATGGGCAATTCTAACACCAAGGAAAACTATCATAATTATCAGCAGTATGATAGTCAGGTGTGTGTCTTATCTGAATGATTCCTAACCTGTAACAATATTATTTATTAATCATTTAAAAGTCATTAAAAAGTCATTAAAAAGTCTTTTATCATATATTTCCTTTATTTCATACATTATAATATACATTATAGTAAAATATACATGTCTGATATTAATGATGATAATGTTATTAATTTACAGTATAGCCTTAGCAATCTACTTGGCGGAAACTGTGTCGCAACAACACAAACCTCTAATGAGGAACATAAATCATCATCTCGTGCTTCCCATAGAAGGTAATGTGAATAATATATTTACCATATTAAATAATAGTTTATCTTCAATAATAGATCTTTATCTATTTAAATATTATGGCTGAATAGCAATCAAACTTAATTTGCATTTATTCTTTTAGTTGGACCAACGGTGCTCTACAGAATGTTTATGCATCTTCTAAAACAGTATGGCCTGTTCGACGCTTTCAGTCAATCTTCCTACCAGAATTTTCAATTAAGGAGATACCTATAAAGACAGGATATACTTTCTTAGATATAATAGCCAAAGGTACTTATGGAAAAGTATATAAAGTGCAAAAACAGGAGACTGGTCAAGTCTTTGCATTAAAAGTCATTAGCAAAGCCAGGATTATAACAGAAAATGCCGTCAAACAAGCCAAAGAGGAGGTATGTGTACATGTCTGAAATAACACTATTGCTTTGATAAATATGTTGTTGAGCAAGGCTATAAGAAATTTGATATTTTAGGTAGCAATACAGAGAATGGTTGGACATCATCCTTTTATAGTAAATTCTATTCATAGATGGCAAAGCAAAAAAACTTTGTATATATGTATGTATATACTTCTATTACTATATCATTGAAGTTTTAACATAATTATTTAAGCACAGTCTGAGATAAATTTATAGAAATAATTAATATTACAGTGATGGACTATATTTCTGGGGGAGAATTATTTTCACTAGTCGATGAGTTTGGTTGTTTACCTGAAGAAGTAGTTAGGATATACGTAGCTGAAATTGCTTTAGCAATAGGTAAAAATAATTTCAATGACACATTATTGCTAATATATTATTGACATCTGTATATTTATATAAAAACATGTATATACCATATATAGATTTTCTACATAACGCGGGCATAGTGCACAGAGATCTAAAAACAACAAATGTTCTGCTTGACGAAGATGGCCATGCTGTGATAATCGATTTTGGTTTTGCCAAATGGTTGCAACGCACAGAACGTACAAATACATTATGTGGGACACCTTTTTATATGGGTAAGAAATTATGGGAAAATAATAATACACATGCAAATTGTTTAAAAATAATTTTAAATATTGTTTACATTTTTCTGTATTGTTTCATTTATGCAAATTGGAACTTTTTTCAGCACCTGAAATCTTAAGAAGAGAATATTATGGACAGGAAGTTGATTGGTGGTCACTGGGAGTCTTAGCCTGTTTTCTACTTACAAATGAGGTATGAGCTAGATTTTTAAATATTTATTCTACTATATGTCTGCAACTCAACATTTTCATTATCTCATTATGAGTATACGACTAGAGTATCATTATATTAGAAGCGCACAACATCACAAGACTCCGTGGCGCAACGGTAGCGCGTCTGACTCCAGATCAGAAGGTTGCGTGTTCAAATCACGTCGGGGTCAAAAGTTATTTTTTTCTCGTTTTACTAAAAAATTATATTAATTACTTAATTTAACAGTAATTGTTTTCTATTGCATTTGTTTTAAAATATATAATTAACTATGTGTTTTTTACTTTAATATTTACGTGGTCGAATTCATTGAAATTCATGAAACTGACCTGCATTAATACTTAGATATACACATCAAAATTTTTCTAGCGTTAGCATAAAAAAAAACAAACGTGATTATCACGTTTGTTGTACAATAATTGCAAAAAGATAACGCCCCCGGGTGGGCTCGAACCACCAACCTTTCGGTTAACAGCCGAACGCGCTAGCCGATTGCGCCACGGAGGCAGTTGACTGCGTTTTACCAACAAGTACAGTTACTGATATCCAGGATTATCATCCACCTTTCGACTGTCCTTTCTTAAACATTCATTAAATAAAAAAAAAAAAAATAAATTTCTAAAAAAAGAAAATGCGGAAACTAATTCGTACCATTCGATTCTGAATTTAATTTCACGCGGATTTCACCTTAATAAAACCTATTAACAATAGCTGTAACGATTAATTATTATAAATATAATAATATGATAATATGATAATATTTAAAATGGAAAAATTCTCTTGCAATATATTTAATAATAAAGAAAGACGCGTGTCTTTAAATAGGACGAGTTAAATTATGTCTCTCTTATTTAATCCGAGATTTATTTGGAAGTTCAACATGAGAATCGAATAGTCGCGTTTAATGTTAAACGTGTGAATGCACAGGACCATACAATAAAACGAAATAATCTCGCATTGCGTCGCGTGTTGCAAAACTCTTTCTCTTGCACGCCTTGACATTTCGCCGGATCCGCTCACCTTATATATCGTATAATTGTTTACACCTGGTGCATCATCGAACGCTGTTCACTCGCCCTTTGATTAATCTGCTGTATTGCGAGGAGAAATGTCGGCGAGCCGCATGCGATATTCGCGAACAATTGCGAGACTTTGCTGGGAATCTTGTGCAAATGCATTCTCTATGGATAGCTAATTCGTTATGCATTAGCGCGAGAATAGAAAGGCTAAATGTTGACTTTGACGGCGTATTTGTGAATTTACTTTTCATAGTTCTTTGACAGATTGATTTTTGCCAGAGTTTATTGCACTATTATATACGTTATGAAAATTTATAAAATTTTTCAATTCTGAGTCAGATGAACAGATATTTAAATTATCTTTTTGATTATCTCTGAAAATATCATAAAATATAATATAAATATTTTCTTTACTTCCTATTTTATGTATATTCTTTTGTAATACACATACAATCCGGTTGATTAATACAAACTAATTTCTTTATTTGTCTGAAATAATAAATATTTCTATCGATTAAGTTCTTTTGAATATTTGATATAAACTTTTCATAATTAATAATTCCACGTTTGTAATTTTATTTGTAAGAGTCTGCTTTATGTATTATCTATATACTGCAAATACGTATTTTATAAAAAAAATTATGAATTACTATTATTTGATGAGAACTTTAAACTTTCAAGTAGATAGGCCACGATCGTGAGATCCTGAAATGTCGGGAGATACGTTTTGTGGACATGATAAAGAGTTAAGGGCCGCAAGTTAAGGGGCATTATCATTTTACTCAATCCGTCGGCGGTGCATGCTCATTGTACCCTGTTATTTAACGTTGAGAGAAGTGCGAAGATGTTTATCGGCTGGCGGAAGCCCCCGATTATCATATCTGACACGGTAGATTCACATGCTATTGAGAATGTAAGTGCTACTTCGTGACTCACTTGTTATTAACTTATTACCACATGTCGCGGTCCTTGTCGTTTCTGCGACGTTGAAATGCGACACACATTGCGATTGATAGATCACACGATCGCTACTACGCCTTATCGACGACCCAATGTTGTGACGCAGATTTGTGCGAGCTGCGGGATTTATCGGCGTGCATACTTCTCTTCCGCCTCGAGGCATTGATCTCTTCGCAAATATATCATTCACCAAATACATCCATTTTATATATCTTCCGTAAACAATAGCTCTTATCGAAGTATGCTTGCTGAACAAGACTATGCTTCAATAGATCTAAGCTGATGCAATGATTAAAATTTAAAAGTTTTGAAAAGATATTTACATATTTTTTTTACATATATGTTAATATATATATATTTAGTATATTAAATAACTATTGAAACATAATTGCATATATATGATTATGCAAATGTTTTTTAAAAGTCCAGTTCCAAAAGTAGTCTTGCTTAGAACACTGCGTGTTTAGCATAATATTTTTGCATTAGTCTTAATATCATTGTCCAATAGATCGTAGGAAAATTATCAAAAATTATTTGTCCTCTCCATAAAATATTTCGAAAACAGTGCGCGTGCATAAGAATTGATTATGTATGACTTGTTACAGATATCTTTTTCTTAATTTATGCTTTAATAAGTTCCACACGATAAAATACAGTGCGATCCGACTCGAGCAATGAATACTAAATAACAACGAAATATATAAACGAGACAATCGGGATTTCATAGTAATAATTATTATTATAACGATGATGTGATAGCAATAATACAAATAATAATATTAATAATAATAGTGGTATTGGTACTAAATCGTAATAATAATAATAATAATAATAATAATAATAATAATAATAATAATAATAATAATAATAATAATAATAATAAT
Organism: Cataglyphis albicans; assembly: GCA_038406275.1. NCBI lineage: Eukaryota > Metazoa > Arthropoda > Insecta > Hymenoptera > Formicidae > Cataglyphis > Cataglyphis albicans. Next base: position 8,175,698 of record JBCAUJ010000123.1, on the reverse strand, counting down.
AATAATGACATGTAATATCTCTAAAAAGAAGACAGAGTCGAGCTACTTACTATATAGTTTATCGGAATGGGGATGTGTAGAAGTGCGTGTCATTTTCAGATGGGATATAGGGAGATTTCATAGGGAGAGGGATGAGAGATATCGATCGGGAGGACCCTGGGTTCGTCCTCGCGGACAGATCGCGGTGTCCGCCAGGACGAACGGGAACGCCACTCGGTGCTAAAGCCGAGCCACATTCCGGGATGGGGCGAGGGGGAGGGGGATCATCGTGTGTTCTCCATCACCACCGTCGGGATCATCGAGATCGAGCGTCAGTTACATGTGTATCGATGAATTAATAATCGATACGAGTCATTCGCTCGTGGGGATGATGCCGTCGACAGTATCCAGATAACACGCGATCGTCCCCGCGCCCCCCCTGGAGATGCGCTATCGAGATCGTAGTGCGCCGTGAAATTCGGACAACCCTACCCTAGAAAGATTGATCGGATCGATGGGGTCGTTCTTTCGCGCTTTCTCTCTTTCATTCATACTTTCACATTTTCCGGGCTCATCGTTACGCTTCTTATTCTGACATTCCGACGTTTGCATTCTTGCTCGCTTACAGACACACACACATACACTTTATCGCTTGCTTTCGTTTGTCGTATCGCGGCAAACTCGTGCATGCGTCTCGAGGAGACGCTGATGCATGAGCTCGACTCGATCCTTAAGAGGAGCAGTCCTCCTCTTCCTCGAGATGGTACTGCTGCTGCTTCTATTGCTGCCGCGCTGCTGAGGTTACTCGTCAATCAAATCCCTCCTCGCGTTAAAATTTATTGCTCGGGCTTCGGGAGCAATTCCGCCAACTTGGACTTGGCGTCCTGATCCTCGGAGGACTCTTCGCTTTCCTTCTTGGTCTCCTTGCTTTCCTCACTGTGAGTCTCCTCGGAAGATTCGTTGGAACGCTCTTTCAACTCTTTAGCGTCTTCCAATTGAGCTGGCTGTTGAGCAGGCTGTTGAGCAGCAGGCTGTTGCTCCGGTTGCGACTTCTCAGCGAGTGGAAGTTCCGACTTGGCCTGAGGTTGTTCGAGAACTGTCTCCGCTGCGTCTCGCTTGATTTGGCTGGACTCCTGAGACTGTGCCGGCTGTTGTTCGTCCTTCACTTGCTGGATGGGAATCTCGGCACTCTTTGCTTCTTTCTCTGGCTCCTCCTTGGTTATTTTTTCCTCACTCGGTTCTTGAGCTTTGACAGCCGGTTGTTCGACGGGTGCCGTCTCTAGTTGCTCGCTCTTGGCGAGTTTTTGTTCTTCGGATGAGGTCGCATCCGCTCCGATCTGTTCGGTCTCAACGGGTTCGGATTTCTCAAGCGGCTGGGCTGATTCCTGGGCAGCGGGAGCGGCCGGAACAGCGGGGGCAGCGGCGACCGGGGCGGCTGGGACATTGGCAAGTCCGACGGTTTCGCGAGTTACGCGGTCAGGCTTCTCCTCGACCTTAGCGTCTGCGGATATGGACTCCTTCGGTTGTTCGGGCTCGCTCTTCTTCTCCTCACTGGCAGCGGTCGCGGGAATTTCGGGCTCCTCTTTCTTTGGGGCTGACGGAGTTGCCAAAGGTTCTTCTAATTTCTTTTCCTCCTTCGGATCTTCCTTGGCGATGTTCTCGGCGACAGCGTCGTCGGCGCGCTTCTCGATGGCAATAACAGGCTTCTCGGTCGCGGGTTCCGCCGCCGGTTCCGCGCTCTTGCCTTCGGCAACTGGTTGTTCCTCCTGGAAGACGCAAAATTAAAGTATACAATTTATCTTGAAAATAGTGTAAAAAATGTTAAAATACAATCAGATAAAAGACACAAAAATTATTTGATCATCGCAAATTAAAGAAGCTCACTGGATTCTTCTCGGCTGGAATCTCGGCCGGCTGCGGCGCGGGCTGCACCGACTCATTGGCCTCGGAAGCGGCCTGGTTCAAGGGCTCCTGTTCCTGCTTCTTCTCGGCCTCGGCGGCCAACACCTTCGGCTCCTCTTTTTCCACCGAATCGATTTGCTCTTCGGATGACTTGGGCTGTATCTGGACTTCCTTGACTGCCGCTTTCGGCAGCTCTGGCTCGTCTTTCTTCGGCTCGACTGGCTCGATATTCTCGGAGCTCCTGGCAGGAGCCTGGTTGGCCGCGGTGGACGGCTCGGTCGGCTTAATCGTCTCCTCAGATTCTGCAGGTGCGTTACTCTGCGGAGCATCTGCCGCTTTCAGAGCAGTCTCCGCCGGGATCTTCTCCTCGACCGGCGCGACCGGCAGCGGCTCGTGGCCCGCTTGATGATCGGCCACCGGCATGCTCGCAATCATCTTCAGCCCCAAGAGGCACACCATTGTAATTACGGCAAACTTTATCATCGTGATATCTGCAAAAAAATATTGAATTTTCAATTGGTCAAAATCTCATTAACTTAATTCTATTAAAGTAAAGACTCTATTAAAGTACAAAGTTTTTTTTACAATTTTTGACAGTTTTACGAAATAATAAAAATATAGTTATCGCGCGAAAATCTCTTTTAGAAAGAAAAGAGATTTTCGATTATAACGATCACAAAACTTAAGATTATGCTTTTTTAATTAACTTTATGATTCAGAAATAACAGAATTAACGCGTTTCATAATTTTTTTATGATAAAAATTATAAAAATTATTTATCTCCCTCTCCTGATTATAGCGTTATCATATAACAATAAGAATTAAAAATAATCACGGTTACAATCTTTTTTTGTCAATTGATTCTTCTATATCTAATAATGCTCACTCAGATCTACGTCGAGAAAATATTGAGACGCGCAATCTTTCAGTTAGATTAACAGATACGAGGACGAGCTGTCATCGTGACAGCTCGTCATGAATGAGACAAACGCATGAATGGACTCGATCGTGGATCGCGAGACGAAAGAACGACAACTATCGCGTTAATGAGGGAAGAAGAGCCGGAATATGGGATAAGAGCGGGGAAGAATGAGAACGTCACGCTCGGTGGACATTTTACATCGGGGCTGCTGCGAGAGAATCGGCTGGAAGGAGAGGGAGTGACATTGAACCGAATGCACCGAATAAGGCGAACGTTATGGAACTAATGACAGGATGCGTGTCCCTCTCGCTCGTTACGTACGCGCGTACGGTTTTCTCCGTATACATTCGGTTTCTTACTCCGTATAATATATGGAGAACAAGCCGTAGCGTTTTTCGTATCGACTCTTGTGAATAAAACATTAATGATAACTAATTTATATCTCAAGTAAAAATTTACGTGAAGAAATGACGGGGCATCTGATGACTTTTGAGTTACAGGCGATTGAAAATAATTTATTCTCGAATATCGGATTTGAAATGTTCATGCTTTACGCGAAAATAAAAAAAAAAATTAAATTTGCGCTGCGTGATGCGAGTTCTTTGTATCGTAAACGATCGTGAAATACATTGTCACGCGAGTGAAATAGTAGATTAGCCTTTGCAAGTAGGCGTATATACGTGAAAATCGAAGATAAACGACGCGGTATTTACGCGTCATCAGGTTGGTGTGGTTGGATTAGCAATCATTGACGCTCGAGTAACCATTGTGACAAAAGCAATCACTTTTTCAGTCCAACTTGCTATTCTGCACGACTATTAACGATCGTTTCACCGTTCAACAATTCCAATGGAAAGTCATCATCAAAGATGATATTTAATTTTAATTTTATGAATCCCTCTTTGAATATATTGATTAAAAATTACGAAATACAATCTTGAAATTAATTTTTAAATATATGTGAAAAATTTGCATAAAATTTAATTAATTAGAAAATTCAGAAGGTTTATAAGTTATTGTCAAGCCACATGGAGTAATGAAGATTTCTCTGAGATTCACTTATATTCGCTCCTCGAAACTGTCGGGTTGCGGCAAACCGGAATGCGTTGTCGGCACGGTAGAATCGAAAGGGAAAGACGACGACAAAGACAGGAACAACGAGGCGTAGTAACGGAGAACAGCGAACGGGCGGGAGGTGGCAAAACGATCCAATTTTTACGGCAAGTTCGGCGACGCAATTGCAGCTGGCTGCAACTGCCATATTCTTGCGAAGCCGGCTGCCTTTTCGTAATCGCGTCGCCGATATCGTTAATATTGCCGAAACCATCTTGCATCGCGAAGAAAGCGGATCGATTTCTCCCCCTCATTTCTGTCAAAAATTATATTTATGAGAATTCAGTTACTCGGAGCAGAAGATATCCGGATATTAAATAGAAATAGCAGAAATATTTTTTTAATTACAATCGTGAAAGCTGCTTTTCATTTGGATTATTATTGAGAGCTTTGATGAAAAAGTGATATAAGACTCGCGAACAGACAGCTAAGATTCAAGTTCCCAAATATTCGCGTGGAAGTGTCCGCGACGAATATAGAATTACACCGGATGTGGCGTCGTCGTAATAAACTTAATTGCGAGCCGATTCAAGTACCATACCCGTCGACTTATTATCCGTGCATCACACGTACGTTAATTATTTCCTATACGACGTCACGAGGGAGCGTGTATGACGGACGCGTGTTCGTCGATGCGCGCGTGGCGATAGCAACGACTTCGACGTAATCTCTTTCCGTTCCACGCAATCTTCGAAGAGAGAAAGAGGAAGAAGAAGTGGAAGGAATGGACGAAATTTTTCGAAGAGGAAGGCGACGCGTCGTTGATCGCGCTACGAATACAAATAAGCGTTCGTCGGCCAGGTCGATAGATGCAGGAAATGCCTGTGAAAGATGATGGACGTCGATTACCTCATCAAGATCATCAGAGATGTAATGATGGTACCACGCTTACAAAGAAGTCGCGTACCATCAAGCGCTTCAACGTCAATGATTATAGCCTTTTTCTTCTCTCTCTTTCTTTCTCTTTCTTCTCGCCTTTCATCCTCGCGGCGTCTAATTGCGGTATTGAAATAGCGTTTGCTCATCTATTCTGAAGCCGCGAAATTCTTTGGTTTAATCTGAATTGACGAAATGCAGCGTGAAATCGTGAGATTTGTGTTTCTTGTTTATTTCAAATTTATATAATAATTTACTTCGCCGCGCGAAGAAGATTCGATTAATTAAGAACAGAGATGGTTTGCATGGTTTTTACGATGCTCGTTGATTATAAAAAAAAAAAAAAAAAAAAAAGGAAGCTACTTGAGAAGATGGCCGTCGGTTGGTGACCTCGAGTTGACGTTGCGGCGCAGGTAATTCGTAGATTGACGGATTAGGTTGGCTAATTAAGGGACGGAAAGCGCGTCGCGAGAGAGGGACGCGAAATTACGCAAACGCGCTTGCTGCTTGAGAAATCTACAAATTATGTGTACAGCGACGAAGTACGCTTTGCACGCGAATGACGCACGTTTTGACCTCTTAACACCGGACTCTCTTGACACGTAAAAGACAGAGTTGTTCGTGAGTTAATCTTTCCTTATGAACTCTTTACAGCTATGAATGTCATGTATATCAGTCATGTATATCATGTCTTACAGAGAAACATAAAAGCGAATAAAATTTCACGCCAATAATCCGTTGAAATTTCTCAACGCAATGAATTAATTTGTTATTTTATGTTATTTTATTTTTACTGATTATAAAAATAATAAATTTGCATGTGATAATACATGATGCATTTTTATCCTGTTTTTCAATAATTAAAAAAAAAAAATCTTTGCACGCTCTGTAGCCAAAGAAAATTTAATATAAAATAATAAGAAACTTATCTACTTATAATAATATATTAAATAATAATAATATAATAATATATTAAAATAATAAGAAACTATATATACTTATATCTACATTGGATATATTTAAGTTCAATTATAATATGGGATTATTTCTTTTTATTTCTAAATTAAAATTAGCGATTATAAATAATAAACATATACACATTCTATAAACAATTTTTTCTTAATTGTTTTTAATACAAAATAAACAACTTAATGCTTAGAGGATTATAACCGTCTTTGTTGACAGAGAGATATTTTATTGAGGTGTCGAGCATTATTTTGAAAATCTGTGTTTGCTGCGCCTCGATTAATTGAACGAGCAATTACCAGCGTGAACAGTGAATAATAGCATTGTCGCGCTCCACTTTCAAAACTGTCTCTATTACCGTCGCGGTAAAACCGCGACACGGTGACTCGTTATCGAGTCCTACGCGTATTGCGAAAGCGGCATAGCAAGCCTCGAGAAAAGTCTTTTGCGCACAAAATTAATAATCAACCCGAGTCTGACGATTACACATGTCACTTGGACTCGCGATTTCATCAAACAGCTATTATAAAGTCTATCACGTAATTCATGTTTTGGAATTAAATTATGGAAAATTGGATTCCGGGTTTAGATTCATATAATGATTAATTATTTCATGATTTAATGATAAATTGCTGAAATGTCAAAAGCGAGAAAAAAATTTCACTTAATAATTACGGATCGTGATTGATTATTGGGAGAAGTTTTCGAATTCGCGATTCGCTCGATGTCAAATTTTTAAGATTATGTCGCTTATTCTTAACGAAGAAATTTGATCGATTGACAAGTGAGATTGTCGACTCTAGTAATCCGTGGTGATTGACAAACGACGACTTGTCTCGTTTCCTATCGAAAGACCATCTCTCTCTTTCTCTCTCTCTCTCTCTGTCGCAAGACGGAGTTTCTTTGATCGAGGGTTGCAAAACTCTGCGAAAGAAAATGAAGATTTTGTACTCACGTTTTTTTCTCTTCTCCGCAAGCGACTGTAACTTTTGTCAGGCGAGTTGGCACGGGCTTCCTTTGCTCTTCTTCAGCTTCTCTTGCTCTTGTCCCTCTCACCGGTTCGCGCAAACTATCGATCAGCGCGATCGATCGGAGAACGAAATTAACGCGGGGGGAGTTCTGTCCCTCAGTATCTGTCTTCCCTCTCTCTTTTTTTTTTCACGCGCGTGCAGATTACGCTCGTTTGCGAAGGATCGTTGGCGATCGGGATGAAGGTTGGGTCGTGTGTCGAGATGGAATCGCCGGGGCCCCGCTTATATACCCATTTACCCACCCGTGCTAGCGGCCAGGATCGTGCAAGGGGGCCCCGACCCTCCTCGCCGATCGAGCCACCTCGGGAGGGGCCCCTCTTTTAGTCTTCTCTTCGCCGCCCTTCTTGGACTCTATCTGCTTACCTACCTACCTACCTACCTACCTACCTTATCTCTCTCTCCTTGTCTTCCATCTTTTCTTCTCTCTTTCTTTTCCTCCTACACCGCTTCTCGCATTTCTGCCTCGATCTCGCTTGCTTCTGCTTACTTTCAACTTGCTCACCGATTCTTTTGCTCTTTTCCGTTTCGGCCCACGACATCTACACTCGGCTGTCTCATATGCCCGGTCTTGAAAAGAACTTCGAGTTTGAGAATGAATTCGTAACGTAGCTTGTGTTGCTGACCCAGTAGGATAACGTCTTGAATGGACTTAATCCTTTAATTACGAACTCTGTATATATATATATATATATATATATATATATATGTACGTTCAGCTAGAATAGAAATTTTGCAAAACTAAAATTCTTCCTATTATTATTCTTTAATCATTGTATATGTCATGTTGATCTAAAGATAAAAATAATTAATCTGGATGATATATGCTCATGACTCGTAAAGAATTAAATCCTGCGTTGTATATAAGACATTCTATATTATTTTATAACGGAATCGTCTTAGGTTTATTATCAATTACTAGGATCTTTTTACTAGAATCGTAAAATTCCTTTTACATAATATAAGTTTTGAACGGTAGATAAGTTTCAGTTAAAATTAGATGTTCCAAACAACTCAGAAAATTTAGAAGAAGAATAAGAGATGCATAACGAATGTCTGAAAAAAATTAGGAATTTTTTTTTTTTTTAATTTTTAAAATACATTTCATCGTTCAATGTATATCTCTCATCTATATTTTTATATTTAATACTTTATTATTATAGCACACAGGATGGCACTACGAAAATTTACGATCTGTTTGCTAAAACATTATTGCTGTTTGCTAATAAATTATTGTGTTTTCTATCAAACGATATATGCCATCGTTCATTCTTGCTTGATTAATCGTGTCGACGACACACCTGCAAACTTCGCATGCCGGTATGACGTGTCGCGTTTGTGTTTTAAAACCATTCATTTGGGACCATTCAACATATCGAGCGGAAGTGCAGTGGCAGGACTATTACAGGTTGTGACAGACCTTGAATACACTTGAAGGGCCTAATCGACATTTATTTTTTACGAATTTGCAGTGAATACTGCAAATGATTGTCTGATTGTCAATAAAAAATTGTAGAGAGTCAATAAAAAAGAAAGAGATTATTTAATGGGTTTAAGGAAATAATTAAATGTAAAGTGTGTTTTAAAAACATATGTACTCTATATCAGACATTGTTAAAGTCTCGCTATTTGTCCATCATTCCTCGGTAAATTTAGGAGAGATCTATTAAGTCTTAACTTACCAAACTGTTATTATCCTTCTAACTTTTAAATATGAATTATCAGCAATATGACCTTTTTCTCTTGGCGTGAGGACAAATTTTTTCTGTTGAGAGCAAGATTCGTGTCGACACTTACATACGTGTCTTTCTCTCATTCGCGGCAAAGACGCTTCTCTCAATGGACGTAAATGAATATCGCACGTGCTCGACATGTATAAATGACCGAAAGTTTGCGTGAGCAATAGCTATTTTGTTTTTAATTCTTAAAAAAAAAGAGATCTTTTTAACCTTCACTAACGAAAAAGTACCGCACAATAATACAAATTTTTCGCCAAAAATTTTTTCTTGATATAAAATTAATACTCTCTTACATTATATTTTTCCATATAAAGGAAAGAGGAAACATACAGATACAATAAAATAAAAATTGTTTGTAAAAACATTAAGGAGAACGGCTATGGGAAACTCAGCGCTCTTTGTTTGAAAGGATTAATATCCTTGACTAAATATTTGGATAAATAAGGAGATCAATAATTATAGCTTTCTGTATAATAGTTACTCATAAAATAAGAATTTTTATTATTTTTTTATCCATTAAAATTTCTATCACGCACTGCATCACTTTACGCATTGCAAATATGCTGCGAATTTGATAAATCTTGAGCCGTCAAGAAAATTGTTTTATTTCATTGCTGTGATTCATCGAGGAACGCACGATGAGTCGCATACGCGTGTGATACACGCGTCAGTGCGCACATATATATAGACACTGTTATGTAAACAATAAGTTTACATATCATTTCGTATCGACATAGCATAATTTTCTCGTTAAAAATTATCAATATCGACGGTATAATCTTTATAATTTCAACATAATAATTAATATTTTTAAAATTTATTTATTTGGATCATGGATTGTGTTTGCATTTTTGTACTTAATCTTCCTAAATTTATTAAGGTAGGCACGCAGTTGAAATCATGACTTATACGATCGTCGCGACTATTTAAATAAATTATATTTCGAAAACAGAGATTTATATAATTTTATCTTGTCACTCGGTCCAAAATCTTTTTACGATATAAAAATATATACGCTATATATATTTTTTTTCCGCGCATAATTCGTGTAGTTTTTAAAATTCATTCCTTCGATTAAAATAATATGCTATCGGTAATTTTCCTCTATCATTATTAAAATATTTTTGCGCCTAAACTGAAAGAGCCGTTATTATGCTAGCGTTTTCGCGGTCGATGCGTGAATAATTAATGCGAGATTATAAAATCGTGAATAATTCATGGTTTTTATCTTGATCGTGTTATATGTAGCTTATCCGAAATGAGATCGATGACCTCGCTGTTCGCTATCTCGACTTCACATCGTAAAACTTTGGCAAACTTTAAATCATTGGCAGGTCGTGTAAAATAAATTGAATTCTGCATATTCTTGTAGAAGGAATAATTGAAAACTGGTCTTTTCAATTAAATCATGCAGTTTATATTTCTCAAGAAGAAGTAAATTATCTTTTATTCATTAAAACATATTTTTAACTAAAGTATCTGACTTTCCTATTGTTGACTATGAATAAATTTCCACCCATGAATAGACACGTGACATTCTCGGTGCTCTTTTTTACGTATTGTTTTATAATATCGTGCTCTCTTCCTGGATTCTCAGTTATTGCTTAGGCGGTTGCTTTACAACCAACGATTCCCAACCGTTACACACCGTTAGAATAATACGCGTTTATTAAAGTTGCCGTTTGCGAAAAAGCAGATTCTCCTTACGTTTGTATGCAATTACATCTAACGTTTATAAAACGAAAATTCTCATAGTTTTCTTCAATTTTTAGGGAAGTTTATAATCAACTTAAATTTAAATTTATTGCTAAAAAGAAATCAATTCTAAATTTAGAAGAACACCCTCTTTTTATAGGATTTTACTTAGATATGTTTTTTCGCCTACATAACGTGGGAGAAATAAAATATTAATCTGTAAATATATTAATCTTATTCGTCACATATTACATGAAAAAGATTATATAAACAGATATGCCACCCCGGGAGTCCCGGTATAATTTTTTTGTGACATAATTACCGCAATGCTAATAATTACATAATTGTGCTGCTTCGAGAAAAAGTACGATGTTTTTATTTTTATTTCTTATGACATTCTGAGCACCGCTCATTCACGTTGTCTCTTTAACAGCACTAATTGCGAATAACGTCCGGCCGCGTATATCACGTAATGATATTCTCGCAAGTTTTATGTGTTAATTCCGGAAAGTATCTTTACACAAGCATATATTCGAAGGACGGCGTCTATGATTCCCGCGAACCGCAAGGCTGAAAACAAATATTCTATTTAAATTATCCATTCGGGACAAGGATACCAGATATAAGGAAGAGAATGGCAATTAGAATTATACGAAATTATTGAAGCTTCCCGAAGGAAACCTTCGAGTGTCATAAAACATTTCGATTTATGTATGTATGTATATATATAAATTTTTTTATTCTTAAATTTTTTAGAGACAATAATCTTTTTTTTTTTTTTTAATAAAATGAAAGAAAATTCGTATTCTTTTCGCGATATATTCTGTTTAAAAATTTGTCACATTGGAAGGGAAACCTGAAATTCGGAGATACGCGAAATTCCCGTTTTAAATCCGATCCGCCACGCCACTTTGCTCTTGCGTCCTGTTGTCCTCTTATCCCCGATGCTGATTAGCACAGACGCGATTTCTCACAGTCCGACACGTGCATCGAGGACGCCATTGATGGTGCGCGCATATAAAGTCGGAATTTTATTGCCGCGTATATAATAAAAATAAGCGCAACTGCGATATTCCGCAGAAATAATTATTTCGCTTATAATGATGACGCGTACTTGACTTTCGTTAACTGCGACGATTTCATTATCCAGCTTGTTGTTTTACATATGTCGTATTATTGCGTAACGCTCCTTTTCTCGAATGGAAAATTCGCGAACGACGCTTTTTGCGATCATTTCAGTTACAACGGCGATAATTGACTCGGTTAAATAATCGGTTCATCGATGACTCACGACTCTGCCAATGAGACTTTTAGCAATATCTTGGCACGAGGTGTGCCGAGGACGCTGTTAATTATTATCACGTATTCGGTACCGCAACAAAACCGCAACAAACGGTCGCATCTATTTTGCAACTGTTATTGACCGTGAATGATCTATAACAATTATTTATCATGCATCATATTAATGCGCAGAGGATGATATATGTGTTAACATTGTTCGATAATGACATTTTCATCACGTTTATAATCCAAGAATGTGCTAATAACTATCAAATGCATGAACGAACGTGCGCGATAAGCGATGTATTCATACATCAAACTTTAAAATTTTTATAAATTCTTAAGACATCGTATGTTGCTTTTATTTTGTTCCATAATAATGGACATATCCGTTCTTGAAACTTTAAGAAATGAATACATTTTCTATATTTTTTGCAACGCAATGACTTGATAAAAATTTTTTATTTTTTTACAATATTAATACTATTATTAACTATTTAAATAAAATTTTTTGCTATTTAAAAAAATTTTTTCTTTTTAAAGTTATACGAATATTTGCAGAGCTCTTCCAATTTTACGGTGTGCATGAAAATTGTATTCGTTTATCATATTTGAAATAAAAATTACGTTTTTTTTTATTAAACAAATTAATTAAGCCATCTGCTATCCAAGCATCTTTTCAAAATTTTAAAAAATAAAAAAATGGCGGCGTGTAAAAAAAGTACATCTTTTCTTGTTTAGAACAAAAAAAGAGTGGGGAACCAGATTAAAAAAAGATTTTGTTAACAGAAATGAAATGCACACCGTGCATGAAAATATAAATCTGCAAATATTTGCATAATAAAAAAAAATTAAACTGAAAATCTTTATTTAAGTACTTAATAATATTGTAAAAAAATAAAAAGTTTTTATCAAGTCGTTGCGCTGTAAAAGAAATCTAAAAAATATATTTATTTTTCGAGAGTTCAAATGAGTATGCCCCCTTAATTATCAAAGCATTCTCTCATCTTTAATTAATGCTATTGCTCTTAATTCTTCTCATAAGAGTTTTGCGTGAAAATAATTTTCGATTGATTAGAGAATTCTTTTCCATAATCGTCATCGATTGATATCACACGTACGCTTGAACGTCTTACTTCAAGATCACGCACATTTTGTATACATCAGTACACAATCGTTATAACTCGCGGGGCGATAGAGACGTACGTTTTTTTTTTTTTTCATTCACCTTTGACAATCGCGCGCGCTCGACCGATAATTCTTATTTAATCGCGGTGAATCACCGATTGATCGGTCATTACTGGATACACCGATCATTAAAAGCGAGGTCTCGCTGAATCCGCGTGTTTTTTTTATTTTGTGCAACGCACAGTGCCATTCTTGATTTATGTCTGGCTTTCGTCAAATCGCTACGCGTTTCAATGACCGGCGAGCTTTTCGGCTCGAAGGGCGATTTACATCCCGTTGTGCATTTTGTTTATTCACGAAGGAAATCATCGCAGAGCCGATTTTCTTCCTCTACCTAGCGAGAAGCTAAGAGTACAAAATATGAAACTATAAAGTCGTTAAAGATTGAAGGAGACGCCAGTTGCGAGAAAACCTGTCCGTTGCACGCCCGAGCAAGTATATTAGCCCGCACTTCTGCAAGCGTATATTTTCCGTCGCGTGAAGATGAAAAAAAAAAAAAAATCTGAAAAGGTGCTTTCGCGTATCTCGATGGCTCCCCGAGGATTCTCTTGTCGCAACTACCGAGAGTGGTTTCGCGAACGATCCCTCTTTGCGCTGCATTATTTGCACCAAGTAAACCTATACGCGCGCATCCCTTCGATATCGCGCTTTTCCTTCGCAAGAGATACAAAGATATCGAGTGAGAAAGCTATTATTTGAACTTTTCTTTCTGCATCGCTTCTAGATCAAAGGATGCGAGTGTGAATTGTTGCTATAACAACCGAGGATTCAGGTCGCGCGATGTGGAAAGAATGCGGGGAGGAAGAAGATGAAGAAGCGAGCGAGGAGAGGCCAACGTTTAGGCAGGTTCGGTCGACCTTGACTACTTGAATCCTAATTTTATCCCAAACCGAATCCGGTTTTCATGGCGGTGGCACATGGTATCGGGGTTGCAGCTGGCCCGTCTGGATGCCTGTCGTCACCGTTCGTTTTTTTCATTAATTAACGATACAATTAGCTTCTCACGAATCATAAAATCTATATTTGAATTCCATACATCGTTTTTTTTGTAAAGAATTTTATAATCGACATAATAAGTCCATAATAAGAAATATAAATTTATTTGTTTTAATAAATATATTTATTTTTATAAATATATTTGTTTTTCAAGAAAGAAAAAAAGAGCAATTTTTTTTTTAAATTGATATAGTAATTAGCTTGAAATTTATATTAGTTATGCGGAGATGAAAATGTCATTGGGCAAAGAAATAAAAAAGAGAAAATATTATCTGCATAGATTAAAAAAAATAAGTAAATAAATAAATTGTTTGAATTATCTCTTTATTTTCCATTAAATAATATAATAAAGGCGCGCGGGTGTTGGAACATCATTATTGGAAATCTATTAGAGGGGAGTGTAGATTTTCTGATGATTATGAAATAATGATGACGCGTGGTAACCCAGATAACAGCGATCCTGGGGCGCGTCCTGCCGATGACGACGAGTCTGCCTGCCTCTTTTGTCGCCTTCTCTTCCTCCTTCGCCTCCTCTCGCGCCTCCCTGACCCACAAATCGAGTCCGAGCTCCCCCCTTTTTTTTCCTCTTTTCGCGCGTGACGGACACGCTATCCCATTATCCAGGAATAGCTGCGGGTTTTCTAATTTTGCGAATCGACCGTGGCGAGAGTCAATCCCCATAGCGGGGATGTCTCGCTCGCTAGAGACAGGCTCACGGTAAATGGTCTCGCAATGTACATCGTGGTGCAGATATTATACGGCATTATGGCGCGGATCGTCGTTGTAACATTATGATTATCTTGCAAGGAGCCCAAGGTCTGTCTCTTCTCATCCTCCCCTCGGTTGCAGGTGTAATTGTTCTTTCATTTGACGCGTACATCCCATCGCGCGATTCCCCTCTTGGTCTCTCGCTTTTTTTTTTTCCATCCGGACCTTCTCCACCTCGCACGACACTTCGTCGTGAGAGAATGTGGATCGATGAAAAAAGCTGTCATCTGATATCTCGAAGGTCGCTTTTGCTCCTTTTGCGACTGGAGAAATGTTTAATATTTTTTATGTTAGAAACTGTGGAACTATCAGATTATTATTATTTGAATATATGAAGTGAATAATCTTGAGAGTCTATAAAAATCTAAAAATTTAGACTAGTTTGAGATTAATAATTCAAACATATTAAAGATACGAAGATATATAATTTATTAATTTTTTGTGGACAATAAATTTCATCTTTAAATCTGGGGTTTCATTCTCTTTCTTTAAGGACGAAAATTTTTATAGAATGTATCCACTCGCGACAAATAGATCGCGTATTTGCGGGTGATAATCTCAATTTCATCTTTCCTATGTAAAGAAAGAAGGGAAGAGGAAGACGAGCATACGATAATGAGAGAAGAAGGATCTCTGAACTCTCTCGCCCCAGGCTCTCTCTTCTGCCGGCTATAGCTATTTTCAGCTGGCTCTTCTATCCTCTCCCTCTCCCCTTTCTCTCCGCTCGACCATTCTTTTTCGTCGTGTTCCTTTTGCAGCAGCGACGACGTCGTTGCAGCAGTCAAGCGGCAGCAACAGCAACGGCATTAGCCCTATAGTATAGACTATGGCCAAAGACGATGGACGGGGCCGGAACGGGTTGCCGTTCAGGTTTTGCCGCAGGGGATCGTTAAGATAATCGCCGCTATCCTCATCCTAACTTAGCTTTAACCGTACGATATATCCATGTCTCGCTCGCCGGCCCCGTCTCTCTCCTCCACCCCTTCCTCATCCTTTCCTCTTCGATATCCACCCTCTTACCACCGTCTCTCTTCTCTCTCTCTCTTTCTCTCTCTCTCTCTCCGCGCTTTCTTCTCCTTCTCTTTTCCTTTATCTATTCCGATGCATTCCCCTCATTCACGTCGCTATGCTTCGTCGATGCAGATTACGTGTGTGCATATTAAGTTATGCGGGCGATTCACGATTTTGATTTAAGGGCGTGCGGTAAAGGTAGACGCATCGCATACTCGATTTTGCAACGCGTGAAATTTATTTAGCGATTGACAGAGCGGCTTGGAAAATAATTACGATAATTATCGCGTGCACAAGGCGACGTGTGATTTTCTATGTCTCGGAAGGACGCGATTGTGAACTCTCGAAGGCTCTTTCATGGATGATAAAAGAAGTAACTCCGACCATCGATCGTTGATGATTGTCTTTCGGACAGCGATGCTCGCACGCACCGACGAGCGCGTCACGCGTACAAATTGACGATGATTCTGAGTAGACATCCTTCGACATTTTTTTCTCTTATCTCTTCATCATCTCTATGATTTATGATATTGATTATTGTCATTAGAAAAATCTGCATCAAGGATGGTTTTGGCAATTTGAAAAATTACACATCTCGGAAATCATGATTTTTATCTACCTTCGGGAAGATTGTTTCTTTAATCTTCTCCTAAATATTCTCTAATTTGTAATTTATGACATTAAAATTAATAATTTAATCGTGACATTAAAATTACTATGGATGCCGCTATCTGCGGATATTGCGGTCTATCTTCTTTACGATCCAAGTATAATTTCTCAAAAAAATCTACGGCGCGTCAATGGCATCTCATTTCACTCTTTTAATCCTAATTATCCGCCTCAGAGATCCTCCCTTTCCTCGGGGAAATCGCGGGAAGCCGCAAGGACGCGGAGGTGCGATCGGTCGTCGTCGCCTGCCGCCGCCGGCCGGTCGCGCACGCTCGTGTATAATGCGTTACACAGGTATTACAGGTATTATCCGTATTACACGTATTACGAGTATTATACGGACGTACGTGCGACCTCGAGAGAACAGGCCTGGCATCACGGCTCCTTCTTTCTCCTCTTTTCTTCTTCGCGCATTTTCTCTCTCTCTCTCTCTCTCTCTCTCTTTCTCTTTCTCTTTCTCTCCTTTGGCATCCGCATCTCCCCTCGGCTACATCGTCATCCTTCCCTGCATGCACAGCCTCACTTCATCCTCTTCTTCTCCTCTATTCTCTAACGACTTATCCTTTGCTCTTTCTCTCTCTCTCTCTCTCTCTCTCTCTCTCTCTCTCTCTCTCTTTTTCTCTCTTTCTCTCTTCTATTCTTTCTCCTACCTATCTCTTCTATTATCTTTTTATCTTAAGACCTCAGAGCGAGCGGGCGGTTTAACGTCCGCGACTTTTTCTCGCCTTCCTCCCCCTTTCTCTCTTCCCGTCTTCTTCTCCTCCTCTTCCTCGGCTCCGATCATCTCTCGTCTCCGCAGAGTTGCACTTCTGAACGCTTCGCGCTCAATGCATCTCTATGCAATCGCGCCGAGATTCAAGAAATTTTGCATCACACGATGAGTGTTTCTTTATCTCAAATTGTTGAATAAAAAAATATATAATCTTTTTTTATATATTTTTTTATTCGATTCAATTGAAATTCTAGATATAATTTTATTTTAATGAAAGATACTTTGATTCTTGAAAGGTCTTTGAAAGATCTTTGAAAGATCTTTGTAAGATCTTTGTAAGATGCAATATTGCAATTTTCTCTTTCATTTGATATCTTAGAACTGTCATGGAAAAAGACTTAAAGTTTACTAAAGATTCTGTACTCGGATAAATAGGCGCGATAGATTTTAAATTCTCTGTATGCTCTGATGCAATGTTTTGCAATCGACCATGCATATTTTATATTTCTCAGAATTCCGTAAGATTCTAATAATTCCGATAACATCTAATACTTGAAATTACAGCGTAGTAAATTTTGATTTCTGCAATATAAATAATGATATGTATCGGATTATTGCATCGTACCAATCTTCTCGCGTGTGGTTTCCTTCTATTTCCTCAATAAAGGCTAATAATAGAAAAAAAACATTACATGAATAAAATTTTATGTAATAATATTTTTTTTTATGCAACAAGATACATTTTGTAAGAAAGTAATCTTTAATTTTTTTAATAAAATAATATCCCAATAATCTATTTTTATGCTAGTGTTTCGTATCAAAATTAATTGCTATTAATTTTTTTTTACACTAAAACTCTTCAATGCGTATTATATTTTTTTATCCCGAATTATCTCGAACTATTTTTAATTCTGAAATAAATCATCAATTAATAATAAATAATAAATAATATATTTATTTAATAAAAACTTGATTTGAATATTGGAAATCTGAATTTTTCTTTTGCTAAAAGAATTCATCATTAACAGCTGATGCAATGAAAGTTAGACATATATAAACTTTGACAAAGAGCTTACCTACATAAATATAAAATTTTCATATAAAATATCCTTACATTGTAATAATCCATTAAACGTCATCGCGCAAATAGGCCATGCGAATCGAACAAGACAGATATCATCGATCTTCGCTCATGGAGAAAACGACCTCGGTGTAATGCTCGACCTTTACGAACCGGTCCCCCGCGAGTACAGTGCATTTACATGCTGACACAGGTGTACATGTTTCATATGATGGGTGGGATCCATGTTGTAAGGTCTCGTACACATTAAATGTACACGCTAATAACAGGCTTTCCTGCGAATGACAGTCATTCGCGTATCCAATTTACAGTCGCAATAAGGTCTTCTAAAGGTGAGCAAATTCGCAGGTTTTATATAATAAATATTAAATAAATATTAAATAATTAATTAAATTATTTTATAAATAATTTATAATTTGAGTTAATCGAGTTGTATTTAAATCATTATCTCATCGATATTACTAGCGATTATTTGTTCAGGACGATCGAGAGAGAACCGTGTAGATTCGCCTTTAATCCTTGATGATGGGAGAGGAAGACAGGTTTCGATCGCGGGAAGGCGTTATGCATCTCGATGCAAACCCGTACCCGGTACGGTGGTCTGCTATCGGCTAGAGAATGATCTTGTTATATAGTGCACGACCTTAGCGAAACTGGTTGACATGAATCGATTTGTACTCTTTGCTAGCTGCGGCGTAATTAATTATGTTGCATAGAAATAATTCAGTCAGAGTAAAGCTCCAATTGCATCGATAGTGCTCATTAAATGAGTCTAATTTAATAATTTTTTTTAATATAATGTTTCTCAATTTTACACATACATATATATATATATATATATATATATATATATATATATATATAGTTTGAAGTTTGTGGAAAAGAATTTTAAATTATAAATTATTATTCTTGTATCCTGAAGTCATAAAAGTGTTTTCGGACGAAAATGAAATAAAAGAAAAGGATTTAAAAAAAAATAACCGATGGAATTGAATTTTTTTTTATGCGCCACACGTATGTGAGATAAAGTACAAGAGCACGACGATGCATTCTCGATATGCTCATTCATACTTCGCCAGCTTCGCCAGCTGACGCGTCAATGAATTACAATGCGTGCGTCTGATCGAAAGCGTATGCACGCGCAAATCAGTTCCTATATATTATCTCTCCTTCAGTTAATCGGGTACTTCACCCGATCCATCTGGTCCATCTCAACGAAGCCGATCGTTTGCATCGACGACCCGTCGTTGAGGACATTCGATTTGCATTTGACGATCGTCGGTGATATAATGCATGTCATTTCTTTGCGCGATCACGAAATGTGAAGTGACCGCGAACTTGGCTAGCGTGTTTGCATTCAGGGTCATTCGTCGATTCAATGACGTAGCTAACAAGTGACCGATGCTGTACGTTAATCTTTTGAAGAAGAAAATAAAGGAAATAATGAGAATAAGAGAACACGAGAGAGAAATTTAATTTAATGAAAGGCAATTCCGACAAATAGCAACTACATAGATGTTATAAAATATTTACTGTATACCATAGTATATTACTCTTAGATACCACGGAGTTTCGACCTTTACTTCAAGTCTTCCTCAGTTAAAGGTTGACAATTAACTGAATAGAACTTCAAGCTTTCTCATGTAGTACTAATTCAATATTCACTGATTTTGCATTAAGCAGGCATGTAGCAATCAAGTAATGTTTACATATTTTACAAATAAATTAAAATAAATTAAATAATATAATAAATTAATTAATAATTTATTTATTTTAATTAATATCCTTGACAGAGAGAAAAAAATGGAGAGATGTGTTAGGCTTGGGTGTTTTACAATTAAAAATCTTGAGAGAATGAACTCGAAAATATATTCAAAATCGTTTAAGGAATATGATTCCTCAAGCTCTCTTTAGGAGCATCCAGTATAATCTTACGCTTTTAACACATCATTTGACTGTTTTTTTTTTACAACACAAAATATAGGAGGAACACTGATTATTACTCTTTCTGAAGTCTTAAAATAATCCAAGATACACGTTCCTTATCTGTCGCTTCTAAAAGTCCTCTTTTCAACGACTGGAAAACTCCCAGCATACTGCGCCTCGATGATCCCTGGTAATATTCCACTGCTTAACGGCCGTAAGCCCTTTAGGGAACGTGCGTGTTACTTTACAATCACCCCCAAGTCAGGCTTCTTTGAAAGAGTGCCTCGACAACGAGTATTCACAAAAGGTTCCTTTTATCTTTCGAGAGACAAACAAGAGTATCTATTAGGGTCAGATCAAATAACAGGCCTTGGAGTCCATTTGGATCGAAGGCAACAGCGCGCATGACAGGGTACAGAGATTGTCCGTTGTTAAATCACACTCATAGGACTCTCTGTTTGTTAGAATAATTTGCAACACGCGATTCATGTAACGATTCTTCGTATAACTGCGGATTTAAAAGCTTTCTAGATCCAAAGATACAGCATAAAATTCTCGCGAAGAGCTTATCTCATCAATCCTATCTATTCGTTTATAATTTAATACGTTTATAAATTAAAATTTTATTAATAATTAAATGATTTATATGTAAATGTGGATAAGAGAGGACATTATTACTTTGATTTCACTTCTTAGATTGTTTGCCTTTCTCTTGCGTTTTTTTTTTATGTAAAAAATGGCTACGGAATACCAACGTCATATTAGGTAAATAAAAGGAAATTCCATATTAATTTGCGACCTCGACAATAGCCGACAAGGTCGTTTATATTGCTTCGAATGTAGATATGTCTCTTTTGGTTATTTCGGATGAAGGTCCATGCTCTTCAGCGCATAAGTATCGTCGATTAACGCGGATGTGTATTTGAATGGAGATGTTTAATTCATATTTATCTCTCTCGAGAACGAAGGGGGAAGTGAGTCATCCCTTGCTCAAGGATTATCACTCTCTAAGGGGGTCTTGACAACGTGTATGACTATGCTTTCTTCGCATCTCGTATTTTGACTCATATATACAGTATAACAAAGCATATGTAAAATTAAAAAAAAATTCGAAAAGAAATTATTATTATTAATTTATTAATTTTTTTTTTTTCTTTAAGGAGGCAAACCTCGAAAAGTGAATACATTTTCTACATTTTTTTTTGCAGTGCAAGGCTTGATAAAAATTTTTAATTTTTTTTACAATATTAATACAATATTGTTAACTAATTAAATTTTTATTTAAATACTTAATAATATTAATATTGTAAAAAAATAAAAAGTTGTTCAAGTCATCGCGTTGTTAAAAAAATTTAAAAACTTATTTTTCGAAAAGTTCGAAACGGATATCCCCCCTTAATTCTCATTAAACTAAAACATGTTTGATCTGTACAATAAATTTTCAAAAAACTTCTCAAAAGATTAAAGCGTGTTGCACATTACACGTAATGTCACTGTCATGTCATGTGACATTAAATATTTTTAGGTTTTTAATATCGATGGAAAGTTTAATGAAAATCCATTTTAGATTAGTCGCGTCGACGTTGTAAAAGCATGTTAGAGAGACGTCAGTATTCTTCCTGTTTAGCCTGAGTTTTCGCGATATTCATCAGATCCGATGCGATATTCCGAGCGCGATGTTGCTTCGTGACTTTGTCAATGGATGCGCAATGCTAACGATAAGCAAAATCCCGATCGTGGATAGAATCCATTGCACTTTTTTGAATTTATAAATTCTAGAAATAGTTTCAGTGCACGAATACAATTCGCATACTACTTGCCTAAAGTTACATGTCTTCCTGGTAAGCAAGAAGCGCGGTCTTTCATATTTACATTGATTCATTCAGTTATAACTATTTATCATAACTCCAAACGAAATCAATGTCATAATAATGCTAATAACGCATCAAATGTATTCGAATAGAAAAATGAAATAAAAATCAATTATTCTGTCAAAATTAATGTTTTATGACAGCTAATAAGGATTAATTCGCATTTACTTGGAACAGTTGGTGAGATTTATATCTTAATAATATCAATGAGAGATAATAAGATAGATCTCGACGATAAAAAGTCTATTTTATTGTTTTTTACACTCGTATATGAATTCTGAAATCAATCTCATACATAAATACATGCTGGCGTTTTGTGGAGAGTCATTTTTAGTCATTAGATTGCAGTATGCATTATATTGTATGTGTGGAAAACGAGTTTAAATACGCAGTAATATGATAATTACGAAATAATTCGTTTGGCGTCAATATTATTTAACGCCGCGAGAAGGATAATGAAAAATCAATTGCATTAACAATGTAAACGTCAATCAACATTTACATACTTATGTGAAGCAATCGTTCTGCAAGGCTCATTTCTTACTTTATAATCGTTAAGCGGATCTATTTCGGCGAAAGTATATATATATATATGCTTCTTTTTTAATTTTATGCTGCTCACGCTTTAAGATCGTTTAATATTATTCACGGTCTAAGTATGAGGATGAGAGAAGAAGTCGGTTAGCTTAACCTTGAACGCTGTCAATTAGGAGAAGCGCACTAATTACATTCACGCCGTGTAAGAAGTGCTTAGAACGCAATTGATTAAAATATACGTTGCGAATGGAATTGACGTTAATTCGAGTCTAAGAAAGTGTCAATATCGGTTTGGACCGACACGAACTCTTCTATCAAAAAATAACTGCGTAGGCGAAATGTTTATCTCCTTTCCGTTACTTCGGTGACTATAAATTCGATTCTAAGTCCGCCTCGATAATTTTATTTTTATTATTTTTTATCATCCAAGTTTTTCGGACTCTCTATCCGAACTGTCTATCTAACCGTTGTGGATATTTTAATCGAAGGCTCATGGCGTTGAATCACATGTCAAGCGCGATATATAATTTAATCTTAATCATGGTTTCGAAATGATTTGTTAATTTTATCTTCACTTTATCGGAATTCAAGAGCACTTATAATTTTTTGTTTAATGTTGTAATATATGAGCAATTTATGTGTTGTTATTATAACAATAATTCTACGTTTTATCGTAAGTTTAAAGTTACGTGTAAGAATATGTAGCCAACAAAATTGTAATTTAATATCAATGTCTATAACCGGTGATTAAAATTAATTATTATTAATTCTATTTCTCTGATGATTTGATTTTGACATTTTCACCAGCAAGAGACACATGGCTTCATGTTTTATCATGAGTGATGCAAGTTGAAAGACCATTGCTCGATCAAGACAAGAACATGAAAGAGTGGCAATAGAAATTATAATCATGCATCATAAGTATTTATTACGGCCAATTTTTATTTTATTTTTTTCTCTCGCGATATTTATTTGAAAAGTTCAAGGCTTAGGTAACGAGTTTCGTTGAAACTGCGTTTTATTATTAGATCAATTAAAAGGCGCAATTAATATCGTGAATTGCATTGCATTAGGCTACCCGGTAAACTGATGAATGAGTGGATTAACCGGTTGGAGGTATCTGACGTAAAATCCTCATGTTATTATCATAAGCGTATATTTTAATCTGATCGTTCAACGACAAGTTTAATAGAACGAAACCTGTTTGCTTTGAGGAAAATCAATCGTTTTGTACGCAGTTGAATAGTTTACGATACTGGGATAAAAATTCTACTATGATTTTTTGACACAGTATAAATAAAATTTGACAGATCGAAACACTATATACTCATAGAATGTATTTTTATTTTTATTTATTTTTCACACGAAAAGTACTGCAAAACATTTGTCAAATTTTTTCAAAAGAAATAAATGCAACTAAAAAAATTACTTTTTTGCATTATATAAAAAATATTTTTAATTGCATCCATTGTTTATATTTTTTTCTCTATAAAAAGTTGACTTCGATTTACATTAAACTTTGATAAATTTTCGATCGCTTGTTTGTTCGCTCTCTCAATCAATCTATCATCTTCAAATGTCAAACTCGCACACTTGTTTCTTTCGTCAAGTACCTGACGTAGTTGAACGACTTTGTCGCTGTTTCTACGACATAGGAAGTCTCGGTGCCCGTATTAGCAGTCCGGGTGCGAAGTGCGAAGTACAGTAAACGTCTTTCTCTCTCGACGATCTCAAAGTAGTGGTCAGCTCGAGCTTAGCGCTGCGCACAATCGGAAGACGAGAAAAAAAAAGAAAAAAAAAGAAATACCAACAGGGGTTCGGCCATACCGCGCCGCCTTCTGCTCCTCGTGTACCCGAAGAGCTACGTGACGCGACTACGCTACTGGGAATTAACTATACCTTTGCTTAGTGCTGCGACGATAAATTCACTGGCGCGAGTTTCCGTCTGGGAACCCCTTTATCGTCTTCGCAGTCAGGTATGTGGCGGCGAATCGAAGCGTCTGTTCGAAGTCTATGAATGATTGTCATTAGGGAGAAGAGACACTTAAAGTGTCCGTTATCGAGAGATCAGCTGATAATGAAAACGAGATTATTTGTGCAGTATAGATGTGACAAATTTAAATAAACGATTTTTGGAAATGATAAGGATAAGATATTTAAGATACACCTTTAATACAGTAGCAGCTGAAAGCCTGCTGACATCTTCTGACAATTAATTCTCTAAATTTCTTGGAAGAAATCGCGAGGATTCTATAAAATTATCTCTATAAAATAGTCCTCTCGGTCCTCCTCGAAACTACGTTTTTGCGCAACAACCGAGCCTCGCTTACAGGTCGTTTCTCGTAGGGCTGGTCGACGGAAGTAGCGTCTGTGCGGCGAGACGGATGCCCGAAAGAAAGTTCTCGAAGTCAATTCCGTAATAGTCGGCGTAGCATTGAATTCAATTGAATAATGGTCGGCCGGGGACGGGAAAGGGAAGGGAGACGGGGCGCGAAAGGCAGCCGCCCCGATCATTATCCATCATTCGGCTGATTATCGTGATATTCGCGCAGCGTTCTCGCCTTTATCACCGCGTTACTCAATGCATCGTCGACGCCGAGATTTGCCGAGGGAGTAGTGACATGGGCGAGAAAGAAGTTTCGAGATTAACGTTCGCGGATCGTTCCCCGGATGCTGCACGCGACCTGATCTTTCTCTTTTTTTTATTTTTTTATTTATTTATTTATTTATTTATTTTTTTTTTTTTTTTTTCATTATCTACGATTCTTCTGTGGCTGAACGATTGTGCTTGACAGGCTCGGTGGACGAAAAATGACAATTCGATGTTCGCCTAAATCGCGTCATTATCCCATTCGTGACTCGGCGTTTCCATCCGTTCCTGTCGCTGTAATGTGGGTCGGTAAAATTTATGACCCTTGCGGGAATTCGTGTTTAAAGAAATAATATTAACGGCAAGCTACTTTACTCGTATCGCGCCGAAGATAAGTCACGGCGCCGTGCTGTCATTTCATTCGGCGGGATGTACAACGTTTCCTCGGAGCAAAGTAGTCTAAAATGCGATTTATCATGAGATAATAAAATCACATATCTTAATGCGAATTTTAACAAAGTATTCGCACATCCAAAATGAACGATCTCGACCTGTTGTCGCATAAGAAATTTCTTTCGAAAAATTGGCGCAAAAAATAATATAGCATCTACATGTGAGAATGGAACAAGGACATAAAAACTTTGTTTCGGGAAGAACGCACTTAAAATTCTTGTCTTATCTCGCAGGATGTCGTATTGTAAGATAAAAGAACGCATTTTTCTTTCAAAACACACAATTATAAGAACAGGACTTATTTGCTTTTGTATGACAAATATTTTTCTTCCTTGAATCGGACGAACTTTTTTATAAATTAGGTATCGCGTGACTCGGCGTGATCGCCGTCGATCGCGATCTCTTCCGATCGAATCCAGGCCATCGATGTCACGTTGGCCGCTCGTCTATACTTAGATCGCGATCAAAACAACGGCCAAGAAACCACCCCGGAAAACGGCGGGGACCGGCTTCGCTCGGACACGCAGCTGCGTATAACATATGCGGGCCGAGCGCGTGCGGGAACGCGTGATCTATGGCGAGAGAAAGAATCCCGCCGGCGAGTTCACGCGAGGAATCGACGGCGATCGGCCAAGACGAGGGACTTAATGGAGCGTGGCGCGATCTTTAACGGTAAATTCGCGTCCTTTCGAAATTATTATTCCTTTCCGAGCGTCGAAGTTGTGTTATTTGGATTAAGATTTATCAGATTTGAATAGATGTCGATATATCGCGACCTCGGGCTCGTTTTTCATCAACGAGACTGTCTGTAGCACGGATTCTAGGATAGTGATTGCTGGATTTAATTGCGCGTTAAACAGAAAGAGAAAGATGTCACGTTGACGTTTCTCACGTGAGGGCTCTAATTAACGGCGGTTACCTTTGGCATATGTGGGGAGGTTCTTTCAAAGGAATTAACATTTGCGTGATAAAATACATAAAACGTGCGGCAGGTAGTTACACGTGATCCGTAAGTAATTTAACATGTATTGAGTAAGTTAGCGCACGTGGCTTTGTATGAGATGAAAGAGAAAGGTTCCATCTGTCAAAATATAGCCACGCCAATTTGGCGACTCATCGATCAAAACTCAAAATGCTTGAGGCGCCGTTCGCATTATTTCTCTCTCGAATTTCGATTCGCGTCTCGAAAGAGGGGACACACTCACCTATTTCGGATGACATTTTGATGGAATGGATATCAACGAACGAGGTGAGCTAATTTTAGCGCCGATGTACGCGAAGAAGGACACATTATCGGCGTTGTCAGCGATTCGAAAGCAGTTTACATCGAATGGGCAAAAGTCGCGAAGAATGTCAATCGCCGCAACAGAAAGAAAGAGAGAGAGAGAGAGAGAGAGAGAGAGAGAGAGAGAGAGAGAAGTAGTAGATAGAGGAGATAGCAGAACGAGTCTAGCGTGATGGCGGTCAAGCTAAATACACAAGACCCAATGGAAAAAAAGGGAGAGACGAGAGTAGAAATAACGAGGCGCACATCAGGATTAACGGATGGTGCTAGGTAGAAACCTGGCGCCAGCCATTAAATTAGATCGCCACGACGTGCTACATCGTGTTTCCCTTCTCCTTGTCCTCCTCTCTTCATTTTCCACTTCTTCCCTTCGTACGACGGCTTTTCTCCTCGCGCACTCCTGTTTTGCTATTCGCCGTTGATTCGTTCGGCGCTAAAGAGGTACAAGGCTCCGAATATGAATGATTCAGGTTTTGTCGATTGTTAGCAGAGATCCTGGCCTCTGATAGAGTAACGTGTATTTTACCGTCGTTATTTAGCGACTCGAGAATGCATCGCGGTGCGTGCTACGCATGGCAATCGTCCGCTTCGAAAGATCTCATTTATCTGAAGATTTTATACTCGCGTACTAGGCATTTTTTGATTTGCTACGTAGAGGAGGATACATAGGAATTGAAACTTTAATATTATTCTGATGATGTACTCGTCTCACTGAAAAAGAAGAAAACCTTACAAATATAGCTCAGCCGTGCGATCGTAAAACACAATTAGCTCGACGAAGCGAATCCACTCTAAAAATACGATGTTGATTCGAAACCGGTGGCTTAGGAGGATAGTAAAAGAGACAGAGAGAGGATCAGCTGGGATGAGAGAGATACGGGAGAACAAAAGGGTGGAAAAGAGAAGAAGAGAGTCGCGGGATGCTGCGATGGAGAGCAGGTTTAGCTTCTCTTCGGCCATCCACAATCGTATCGGCGCGAATCCCCGTATACGGTCACGATGTGCTCAGAGGAAGGAAAGACAAGAAGGAGATCGAAGAGAAGAGGATGAAGAACAGAAGAAGAGAAGACGGTACAGTCGTCGTGTTCGCGGTGCATCGATGCAGCGGCGAGCAGAGAGAGGATGGGAGGAGATAGAGGGAGGGGGGGAGGAAGGGAGGAAGGGCCGCGCGATAGGAGAAGGTGGATGAACGAGAAGAAAAAGAGTCACCCTCCACGGTGTCCGAAGGCGAGATGCTGCGACGACCGGTCGCCAAGGGACGCAGCAGCAGCGGCGAAGACTCCGCGACCTTCGAGGTTTTGCTGGCGTTCGCCAGGTTCGCCGACCTGTTCCCTCTGCGGCCTGTCGTCGTCGTCGTTAAACGATTCAATATCTCTACATTATAATCGATTTTGCGAGCAACGATCGCGTAACCACGCACGTCAGTGGAAACTCGATCTATATTGATTACCTTCAGATTGAGGAAGATCAGATAGTCTCTTTCGATTTCGCTAGTTGCTCTGATGATAAATATTTTTTTCATATCAATCTTATTCCTTCTCGTCTATATTTTTTAAGTCGATACTTCCAAAAAGTTGTATAGCTTAAAGCGGTAGTGAAGTATCTTCGGTAGCATTGCAGCAGTCACTTTTTTTTCTTGAACTGACATGAATTTTGTCAAACGAGAGATAAGAGTTCTTCATGTTTTTGATAACAATTATTTGCTCATATATTTAATAAAAAAATGCACTATTTATTTATTATATTTTATAATTTTTTATTAATTTATTATATATTTGACTATCCAAAGATAGATAATTCTTTTTACTTGCTTAAATGGCCTTAATTACTCTGAAAATTTGATACTCAATGTCATTTTTTTTTCAAAAAACAACCACTATTTCACTTTTTTGGATCTGATGACTGGAAAAGCGATGGGACGATCAACGATAATCGGTCGTGCTTTGCAAATGATTCGATAAAAGATTCGCGACGGTAGAGTATTTTTTTTTTTTTTTTCACCAGGTATCTCGTACGCGCAAGTCATCCTTCTTTCCGCTCGCGGTTTGTCGCCGCGCCCTTAGGCGCGTTTCGCTTTGTTTGCGCGTTCGTTACGCTTCGCAAAACCTTGACCTTCACCTCGCTGGGCGACCCCCGACGTTATCCCTCTCTAGCCGCTCGTGGGCTTTCGTGGGCCCTACGCCATATTTCTCGCGCTCGAGCTTCCTTTCGTACTCGGTCTCGCCTTCTCGTCCTCCTCGTCTGCGCTTTCTTTTTTTCTTTCCTCGACAGTCGGAGTCCGCGATTCTCCGTCGACTCTCTCGTCGGTGGAATCGTTATTAACGACTTTTTGAGCCCGTCGGCCCCACCGACGAAAGTCAACCAACGAACTTTTAAGCCGGTAATAACTTTTCTGCCGTCCGATGGTCCGTGATATAGTGGCCGAGGGTCCCGTGAGCGTTCTTGTCTTCCCTCAAAAAAATACGACGCTGCTAGGATATGTTGCCGCGAGATCCTTCTATGTAGATTAAATCTCTGTCCCCTCCCTGGCCGTGGAACTCGAATCGAAAATAGATAGCGAAGATCGAGAAGAGATGTCGATAAAATGTCAGGAAAGAATCGCTTATCATTAACGCACAAATATGACAATGCGTTGCGAACGGTGGCATTACGTGGCATTACGACATTATCATTTTCGCGGAAGATACATTGGCTCGATTGGATAGTCGCTCCCGGGATGTTGGAGTCTCTCTCGTCTGTCGCGGCCGCCGCGCCGGAATCGCATTCATGCTAATCTACGTGACAATTCCCCGTCCGCTTCCATTAGTCCACATTTCCACGAAGCGCAGCGTAGTAATAATATTTCCTTGAAATGGCGAAGAACAGATGCCGACAACGACGAGGAGGAGCAGTAACAAGTACAAGGCTACGTTTCTTTTGCCGCATCCTATTACCAGCTTCTTTTCAAGTTTCCACTGGCGGAGCCGATACGCGGTCCAGCGATATAAATAGATCCGGTGCGATCGCGAGTGGATGATCTCGGCGGTTGAGGCCGAGGAGGACGAAGAGGACAAGAAAAGGAGGATGAGGTGGTGAGGTTGGTCGTGGCGGTGCTGGAAGAACAAGGAGAAGAGGGCCCCATCTCGTGTAATGATGCCTCGATGGAGCGCACGATGAAAACGAAGAAAGAAAAGAAAGCGCCGCGCACCTTGAATGCGTGCATTCGCAGAAACATGCGTAATGCAGTGCGCTGTAGATTGTAGGGGAGCACTCCACTTCGTTCGAGTGAATGCCAAGAGCGTGACTATTAGCAGCAGCCACCCTCCTTTGTCCGTGCTATTATTAAGCGGAAGGAAAAGGGACATCTTTTTATCGGCGACATTGGATGCATTCGAGGGGGGAAGGGGATTTCATCGGGGGTTATATGGAGCATCTTCTAGAGACACTCTGTGTCTCGTTAACGTCTTGTGACATTCGTGTCGTGTAGGGAGCGCCACAGCTGTTGACAATAGATTCTTGATAATTTGAGATTGTATAGGATTGTATTTGTCGATCCAAAGGAAATTTGATAATTATTTCTTAGAAAATTTATTTTTTTTTTAAGTCTAAGACATAAATCTCTAAATATGAATTTATCTTTCTCTCTAATTTATCTTATGAATTATCTGAAATTAAAAATGATAGCAGGGTTGAAGTTAAAATAACTGAAAATAAATGAAACATTAGTCCATAAAAATCCTATTTAAGAGAACACATTTTATTGAACATATATATTACTTGGGCCCCATAATAGCATAGTAATATCATAAAAAAGGTAATTTCCTCGAGGAATGTGTCGCTGTCGGCGATGGTGTTTGTAAGGCCCTTTCAGACCGCACCGGCGTCATCATTTATCGCGATATCTTAATGTCACCGTTAAAAACCACGGTTGCTTGTCGCGCTTTACAACATCGAGCTGCACCGCAACGAGCGCAATCTTATTTCTCGCGTCTAGCTCGGTCGTGACAGTCGTTACCCTTCTTTGTGCGTGCCATTAAACGTGAGTAAGGGTGCCTTTACAGAGACGAGCCGCTTTTATTGCCGCTACATGCGCGTATCTTACGACCCGCGTACGTCACCGACGTTCTCGTTAACGCCCGAGCTCCTCTTAATAAAAAGATAATCGGAACTTGATTATTCCATCGCTTTACTATTTTTCGAAATGATTCGATCCTTGTCTCTTGTCGCGCCAATTTATACCGCGCTGATGATCGTAAAATATATTAACAGCGTCATTAAATCTCTCGCCATCGCGGGCGTGGGATGGTGGATATTCGCGAGAAGCCACTTCGTCGACGAAGGATTTAGTGCACGCCAAGATGCGACGAAGAAAGCAAGGTGAACCGGGTTGGCGGCGCCTCGTATTAATTGCTCTGTCAATCTCCCGGGAGGAAAAGGAGTCTGATTGCCGCATGAGTTATCTTCGACGTGATATAATGTAGACCGCCGCGTCTCTCTCTCTCTCTCTCTCTCTATGAACGGTGAACGCGTCTTCTTCATGGGCTTCTTCCACATTCGCGTCCGTGATATTATTTTTATTATTATCTACATAATTTTTTCTTTTAACTTATAATACCCTGTATTTATATCACGAATATGTCATAATATTTAACAATGCAATCTAATATATTTTCTACTTCAATAAATTTCGATCACCCGTTGAATCCTCGGGAGGGCATATCTTCGCGATGCAATCTAGCGTGCGCCCTTGGCTCGGATCAACCGCGAAGTATATGACGCGCAAAAAGCTGCTTCGGAATAGAAAGAAGCGCCGACAAGAGGAGGAGAACTCCCAGAGGTGCGATGCACTTATGCGCGCGCCGCAGGATCAGCATTGCACTCGCGGCGGCAGGACATAAGAAAGCCTTCACAAGGCAAACCGGCCTCCTCGCGCAACCTTAATCGTTCGTTAGAGATCCCCTGTTTCTCTCTTTCTCGTTTCGCGATTGAAAAATCGACGCGACGATAGCGTCTCTCGCGGTGCGTGCAACGATATCGTCATCGCGACCAAGATCCGATCTCATCGCGGTTACCTCCTTTCAGTGGGGGAGGGGAAGGGGGAGACGATGCAGAAGAAGCTGCAACCGAGGGGGTAAAAAGTCGCCGAGCCGGATGCGTCCCGCTGGTAGAATCGCGCTTGACATAGGCGGGATCGACGACGATCGGTTCGAGAAGCGCGAAGGACACGGATGTTAATGACGATGGCTGAGCTGCGCTATGAAAGTCACGCAGCGGGTATCCTCGCACAGCCTTCTGCAGATGCGTATCGTGCGCGTGACATCAACCGCGTGTTCCCTTCAAATGTGCGCGACTCGAACGTACAGGCTTTTAATTGATAAGCGTGCAGAGCGCGCAAATTTCGACATCTTTTTCTCTCATTTGAACAAATTGGATGAAGACCGTCGTTTAATTTCACGTTAAGATAAATTCCAAATTTGCAGATCTTGCAGAAAAAATTAATACATGTCGCACATTAATATATATATATATATATATTTTTTTTTTTTTTTTTCAATAAAAAAGATCGAATGTCGTGATAAAGAAAAAAGAAATAAATAACTTGTACTCGAATTAGCGTTTACATTATTCAACCATGCGAAGCAGGCTATTATCACTGGTCGCTTTTTTTTTTTTTTTTTTTAGAAATAAAGAACTATCAGGAGAACCCGATTTAGCGAGGGATCGCGGAACGATGGCTACGAGCGTTTTCATTGGAATTGCTGTTTTGATGAAACGACATTACATAAGCCAGCCAGTCAATTGTTCCTCCCAACACATCCTGTTCCTGCTTCTTCTATTCCATGTAATTCGCTACTTCGCATCGCGATTTCGCGTCCGCCGGTTGGCGCCTATGCTCGCGAAGGCATCCGAGCTGAACCGGCCGGTCCTCTTTTGCCTGTATCTCGCAGGAACGATAGACACTTGGCGTGCAACCGGTGCGACCATGCCTCCTCTGGCGAGAATCTATTTATAGATCTCGCGGTATTACCTGCGAGCCAGCGATGTTGGCGATCGCGTGTGCGTGGCGTGCGTGCTTGCGTTCGCCACGACTCTCCTTCTCCTCTCGGCTTCCTCCAGCGTAGAAGGATGCACGTCCCGCCTGGTGATATATCGCCGGTTTGTTTCGACGATTGCTACTTTGTAATGTGGAATCGGTGCGATTATCATTTAGCTCGCCCGATCGTTCGAGAAACGCCGATGGTCATCCTCTCAGCTTCGTCCTTGATACCGCGCGGTTATCGAATAGATATTAATAAAGCCATTAATCGATTTTAGAGAGAATCATCCGGATCACTGCCAGGACGATTTGATAGTACTTGTCGATAGCGAAGAAGAGATTTTTGGAACGAGATCATCTTTGTAAAAGATACAGTGTGATGATGGACCCAACGGGGCACTTTTTCTGGTTTATGCAGATCGGTCTTCGTCTTCCTCCCCTCTTCACTCTCTCGATATTTATAGATCCTAAATATCCAGTCAGAGCAAATGGATATTGGCGGACGGATACGGCCGTTCCATTTCTTAGGAATGGCAATCTAGGCGGCGCAAGTTATACCCGCTATCTTCCTTCCACCGTGTAATTACGCGGCTCTTGCTCCTTTAGTTTTCTTCTTTCGATACGAAGAAGCGGTGTAATTCCTCTCTCTCTTTCTTTCTCTTTCTGCCACTGCCGGAGACTATTTATAGATCATAGATTACTATCCGCGTGGTAAATATGCGGCTTCTGCTATCACGTATAAGCGACCGACGAGAGAATTCGATGTGGTCGGCGATAATTATTATATACCTAGACTCTGGATGATTATTATTGCGCTCGAATCTCCACATTGCTCTTTCCTTTTTCGACGTTTTTGCCGGCTCGTATACGTAAACGTCAACCGGCCTCTTTCTCAGCTGTGAGATGATGGGATGGAAATAAAGAGAGAGAGAGAGAGAGAACGATTGAAAGAAGTGACGGATCATCTGTATGTATCAGCCGTTACTTGGATATGATTTATCACGGAAAACTGTCTCTCAATCGTTTTTAAAATCTATATGGAACATTTACCTTTCATGAGTAGCACATCTGTAGACAAGATATAACTGACCATTTTATGAACTAGTTTAAACTTTATTAGCGTTATGTATATGTAAGAGAGCTTTTTAAATAAAATTTGCAAAAATTTATTTACACTTGGAAGTTTTTACAAGAGATATGAGATATAAATTTTAGGAAGATTATTAATTTTTCCACTAAATAAAAAAAGAAACGAGAAGTTGTGGCAATATTTAAATTCTCCGAAAGAGAGAAAAGAGGGTCACGAGTCAATGCCACTATCCGATTATGTCGAAGGACGTGTTATTCCTCCTTATCGCGAGCATCGTTACGAAGGTATTTTATCGCGGCTGCCGCGAGGTGATTTTATAAATAGCCATGGGGAATTTGCACACGCGGCTTTTGCACGAAGGCATTTAATACGCCCTGGCGATTACTCCTGGCGCCAGCTCGCACTGGGCCTCCCTCGGAGTTTTCCTCTTCCCTTCGGGAACCTCTCCCGTCTAATGACAGACGGTTAATGGGAAGTTAATGTCTATCGTATGTTAACCGCGAGACCAGTCTTTCTTCCTCTTTTCCTTATTCCATCCCGCATAGCTGCTTACATTCTGCTTTTCTTTCCTTGTACCTCTTTTTCTCCCCCTCCCCCCCCCCCTATCTTGTGTACGCTTCTTCTTTTTCGCTTCGTCGTCTTCCTTTAGCCTCTCTTCCGATTTCGCGATTTTTTTTCCCTGCATATGTCGGCGTTGATTGCGGTATGATGAATATAACGTGTAATTGAGCTACTCTAATTGCGTGTACTGTTAGAAGAAGATGAGTTGATCCTAAAGACTTGATGATACGAGTATAAAATCTATTTATAGTAGACGCACGCGTGTACATGCGAGCATAAGTGTTGCGTGTGGACAGATATTTTCTAACGTATGCATCACTCTTTAATTGAGAACGTTGCCTCAATCTTTAATCAACTATATTTTTATGTCATCTTCAGTTCGTCGTATAATTATTATTTCTTTTTTTTTTTTTATTATAGATGAAATTTTCTCTGCGTGCATTTTGTAAGATTTATTCTGTGTTTTGCTCAATTTCGAGCTAAGAGGATTTACGTAATTTCTCTCCGGTGTAACATCGGGCATATATTACGGCGCGAGAGCTAAAATATTTGGAGAGCCCAATACAAAGCCTCGCCGATGTTCTCGCGTTATGTCGATACTGGTGAAGAGGATTCGTAATTGCCGGCTTCTATTTGCAGATTTTTACCTTTTGCTCGGCGGCACGGGAACGCCGCCGTGACAGAACATCGTCATTGCCATACCGAGGGGATAGAACCGGCCTTTCTGGTCGATGCACCTTGACAAGAAACAAGTCTGTGCATCGTATAATACCGATCGTCTCTCTTTTAATACAATAACTCAACATTGTTTTTCGAGTCGGAACTCAATCGATGAATCTCCCGATCCGATTAGATGTTCCTCCTTTGTTCACTCGAACGAATTCTTCGCAATTGTGTCGCCGAGGTTCCTGGATGTGACATTAAAGATTTTTTTTTTGCTCTTGTCTATCTTTTTGAAACCTATACTCTTTATTCTATCGCGTTATCGAGCCTTTTTTATTTTATTTTTGCCCTTCTTCTTTTTCGCAAATCTCGTAGACACGATTTTATAAATCATTGATGGATACGAATAAAAATAATGCTCTCATTTTTATTCATAGCATTCATTTTCGTATTACGTATTCCATTTTTAAGTGATTTTTATATGATTTATTGATTTGAGAAATTGATATGGTTTTTTTAAAACTCTGAAAAATATAATTTAAGAAAAGATAAATCCGAAATAATTATGACAAAAAAAATTATAATGGATACTAATTCTTGCAGACAAATCCTTAATTATTCTCGCTCATGTGCGGGTATTAGCACATAATTACAAATACGATACATGGCATAAGCCAATCTTGGAGCTTCCTCTTCGTTTCGTGACATCCGCTCGACGCATCTTCGACGCATGATGCGTGATATTAATATTGCGAATGGAGGAAGCCACTTTATCGGTTATCGTCCGTTTCGAATAAAATTTTATTAGTATTTTAACCGTATATTAATTTCGGGAAATTTTAGGCTAGGTATATTATCAATTAATAAAAATATTAATCAGTTGCGACTATGGAATAAATAAGACTTATAAATAATAAGCAAGAAATAATCTTCGGGAAAATAATAAGAAAATTAGAAAAATAGTAAGAAAGAGTATGCAAGAAAAAAAAATACCCTTTTCACATTCGCACGCAAATACTTCATCAATCTTTCGCACAGTTTTTCTGTACTTGGTGTACAAGATGACCCGAAAAGATATTTTTTTCTTATGGGTAACATACGCGATAACATTTTTTCCCACGACAGGAAAACATACGTTTTTACATTTGCAAATGGAGAGAATCTTTTCGATCTGCAAATCTGCAAGTTCTTATTTTCTCAACCTTTCCCGTGCTTTAATTACCGTAATAATGGCAACGGTCACTTTCCGTGAGACAGAAAGATTCTCACGAGAAACTCCGTGGATTCGAAATGAAATTATAGAACGCTTTAATATTTCTTATCAATCTCAAAAGATTGTAAAAATATATATCGTAAAACTGTAAAAATATATAAATAATAATAAAAATTACAAATATATATTATAAATATATTATAAATTTTAATTATAAATTTTATAAATATATATAAAAGAGAGAAAGAATATCTTTAACAAGCAATTTGAATACTCGAGGCATCCAAAAACAGGATTCATACATTTTCTAAATTTTTTGTTAATATATTATATATTATTTTTAGACAAAAGTGTATACAAAAAGTACGATCATGTAGAAGATAAAAACAAATAGCATATATGGTGCTAATGAACATCCTCGAGTCGCACAGAAGCTTGAATTTGCTCAACAATTAGCCGAGCGGCTACATTTAGCATATAACATATGTATAAAAATATATTTACATATCATATATACATATATCATATACATATATACATATTCCGTTCTTTGATTTCGCACACGAACGATGGAGTGATGGAGATACGCAAGAAATTAATTTATTTCACTTCGTACGTAGAATCTGTCATCAGCAGCACGTGGCAGGAAGTACAATTTGACGAAATTACGTCTCGGTGAAACGTACCGGCGACTGTAATTCAATCCTCACGTCTTAATCCTAATCTAAGTGTGAACCACGAACCGCTCATTAACGCTCATTTGCGCACGTCTGTATTTTGAGAAACGACAAATACCTCGAAGCGTCACGGTACATACTCGAGTCTTTCAAATATAGACTGCCGAATGACTCAAGTGTCAGGAAGAAAAGTACGAATTAAAATTAAGAATTAATTAAGACACGATCGTCTTAATTTCTCGTGGCGCTTTGGTTCGTTGCTCCCGCTCGTACGTCGCGTCTTCAAGGCACTCTCTCACCTCCTCGTCTCGCGGACGTTGAAGGTTGCCTAGACGGCGGCGCCGACAAGGCGGCCGATTCGGCCGGTCTATGCAGGAGACGGCGCACGTTAAAAGGCGCACGTTACTATGAACGATCTCATAGTAGATCATTCCGTACCGTTATTCTCTCGGTCAAGGTTCCCTCGTCGAGATCGAATTGAAATATCCCGTTCGCCGCGCGATCGGATCCGCGCACGTGGTCCAACGACCTGACAAGCGTCAGGTGGATATCACCTCTGGTTCGCTTGTAAACAACGATGTGAAAAATCACGCGGTGTAATATCGAGGCTAATTAGCGATTAGTGTGCGCATATTTTGCCGGAGGAACCGGATCAGAAGCGAATCTATATGGAAATTAATAAAATTCGAACAGCGAAGCCTCTCGCCAAATAATTCTTTACCGAAAGACATTCATTAATTTCTCGAAGAGCTATGCGTTTCGTGGACAAGAAAGGAACGTGGTGTCCCTGCAGCATCTCCTTTCGGAATGTCCGAAGTCGTTGGCATCGGACTTTCCGCAAAGTCTCCTTTTGCGCTCGGCATTTGCATACAAATGAGGACAATTCCACGTTCGCGCGGAATAATCTAAGACACTATTTTATAAACGAAGTAGATTCTAAAAAGCATCTGGGGACTGTCCTCTGCCTCACTTATCCGGGAGGATTGCGTAAAACGAGATACGTACTTGCGAATAATCGTGCGGATAGAATCACGCGAACATGTCTTACATCGTTCGAAAGCCATTCCTCCGTCAAAGCGGCGGACACGCGCGCGTTATGTTTTCGCCACATATTGTCGCGTTGACAACTCGACGATGACAAAGAAAATGTTCTCCGAGCGAATCCCGTTTTGCACGTACGACGCGCGTCAAGTATAAAGCTGAGCGAAGAAATCCGCGCTCGCGCTCGAGACGGCATGTGCGAGGTCGTGCGAGGTCGTACCACACGGTGGAGGGACATGCGAACGAGCGGATAGGATAGGTTGAGGGTCGTGAGTGGCCGTTGACCCTGCCTGTGCATGTACCTGTGTGGTATGTGGCCGGCTGTACGAAGCAGCGCGACTAGACAGGCCGGAATCCACACATTGGTAATAGCTTCTCTCTAGTCTCTTACCTCTCTCTCTCTCTCTCTCTCTCGTAAAAGTGGATATTTATGGTTCCCCCGCCTCTCTGTGGCCGCGACGAGGAAAAAAAAACGGAGTCCTTCCGCAAACCTTGTGGTCCTCCGAGTGCGGGTGTGCCTGTGTGTGTGTGTGCGCACAGCCGTTAATTAATGACTAAATCTCGCCTCGATTCGTAGCGCCGTTTAGTCGCGATACCCCGAGGAAAAAAATTCATATCGATTATAATTATTTCAATATATTTCTAATCGAATGGTGATTTGTATTAATGAAATATCCAGCAATTAAAATAGTTAATACAGTGTTATAAAATATATCATAAATAACAAAGTAGCATAAATAATAATAATAAAATAATTTTGTAAATAAAGTCAATGATGATAAAATTATCATTTTTGAGAGAATCATATTATGAACTGGAAAGTCATATGCAAATGTCAATTTTGTTGCAGTATCCGTCCACCTTATCGTCCGAGTATGTACCTGACCAAGATGATCTGAATTGCGCGAACGTACCGGGAACCTTACCAAGGAATGCGGATATTTCACCAGAAGCGAGGGATCTTCTGAAACGGCTCTTACAACCGGAGCCTCGTCTAAGACTCCGAAATCTTCTCAGCCTTCAACGGATTGCTTTTTACATGGGTTACGATATTCAAAGTTATATGTTAAAAAAGGTGATTAATAATGACACATAATAATCTTTGCTTTTCCAGTCCAATAAGGTAGAATAACAATATTTAAATAATTTTTCGTATATACAAAGTTTTACTCAACGTAACATTCTTTTGCTCTTTTTGAGAGTATAAAAAAAATTCTAAAAATTTTCCATACACATAGTATATAACATGTTTAAATTACTCGAATTTTCAAACTATTTCTCTAAAACATAAAAGATATTGGATGTATATTTTATTTCGATAGGAGATTAAATCAAGGCTGAGTTTTTATCAATTTTTTGTTAATTATAAATTCGAATAGGAATTAATAATTAAAATTATTTGGCATCCTCTTGTCATGTTTAGGAATCGCCATTCCAGATTCTAGAAGAGAATAACCGGCGAAAAACACGGCAACGAAAAGTGAATTCTTTTCATGACAAATTTCCAAAATTTGAGTCGGTTCCAGGAGGTGGTAACGCCACGCGGACGAGTCAATGATCTCATAATGATATTTTCATTCTCTATCTGATTATATGTATATCTTTTATAAAAAATATTTTTCTCGTGCATATTATATATATTTTTCAAAGCACTAGCACGTGTGTATATCTGC
Source organism: Cataglyphis albicans (assembly GCA_038406275.1). NCBI lineage: Eukaryota > Metazoa > Arthropoda > Insecta > Hymenoptera > Formicidae > Cataglyphis > Cataglyphis albicans. The sequence goes on along the minus strand of JBCAUJ010000123.1, from coordinate 8,136,176 downwards.
TTTGAAATGTATAATGCACACGTAACAAAGTTATTTTTGATAAAATTTGCATAAGAATAATTTTTTATATAAATATTGAATATTTGGAGCGATGTATTCGTCAAATATTATAATCCCTTTAATGAATCTCAAATTTTAGATTAAGCGACTTAAAAAAATACAATCTCTTTTAGTAAATTACTCAGGTATAACAATATGTTATAACATTAATAATATATTGAACAGAAATATCTTGATTTTTATTCTATTTCAGTGATTGTTTGCTCTAAAAAATTTCTTAATCCATCCTTTTTCCCAAAAAAGAAAAAGATCCTTTACTTTCTTACAACTTAACTACAGAATTGCTTAATTTAAATAGGAATGTCATTGACAATTTAATTTGATCAAAAATTTAATTTAATTTAATTTATTATTTTTCTTCACGTGTGTGTAAGTTTAATGTAGCAGCTCGTATCGGAAGGAACAGGTTCAAGTACCTGATAAGGAAGCGTCAAGTAAGTAAACTCTTGGCTGACCCCAGGAATGATATCAGTTTACAAAAGTTTTAATTTTTTTAAGAATAGTTAACAGTATTTTTTGTTTGTTACAGTATCTCGTCGATAATACAATAAATTGCGATAATCGTAGTGCGTACAAACTAACAACGAAACAAAAATGGATTAGAACGCAGCGTTTTTCGAAATGAATGCGAGAACAATGTGCTTTTTCTCTCTCTCTATCTCTTTTCTTCTAATACGTATCCGCGCGTATAAATTTTTTTTTCTTCGTTTCTTTCTCCATTTTTCGTCCGGTTTTCGATGCGCCTCGATTTTTTTTCATTGGATCAAGGGGCAGCTACTCTCTCGAGAGTGCAATTAATTCAAGTTTATCGTGTGTAATATATATATATATATATATATATATATATATATATATATAATCATATATACATTATTATTCTTACATATAGAGGATCCTTCGGTTTCGATATATAATACAATTTTCCCAAATTACGTCCCGTGTAACGCGTCAGCAATCCATCACTGTCCGAGTATTCTGAATCGAACAACGTTAAGGGGAAATGTCGACGGACAAACTCAATAAAAAGAGAAACACGCTTTGTGCGCGCGTGAATTAACGTTTCTTAAGAACAATGCATGCGTAATCGTGGGGAGGGGGAGGGAACGGCGGGGGGAAACGCGAGACGCGAATAGTTACGTCGCTAAGCACGAGGTAATTATTCAGGCGCTTCCGCGTATTATCCTCAAAGAGAATGCTTGTTCTAACTAACGTCTCAATGATCTAATATCTTATGATGACTTCCGCGTCCAGATGAAACGTGCGATGATCAAAGAGGGATTATTTCATCCTGCACAAAGGCGGGACCGACAGTTTGTCCATCGTATCTCCCAGGAAACGTGATCTCGATGATCGTACGATCGACGGAACAAACGGAGGATAAGATCTACGGGATCACACGGAACGGCAAAATGATCTTTGCGAGAGATCGCGCTAAAAAGCGAACGCTACTCGCACATCGCTGCTTATCAACAATCGCTGCTTCTTATCAAAAGATCGTGGGAAAGAGGGAAAGGAGATTTTTCGCTCGTGAAACAGAACGAGATTACATCTAATTATAACTGCTTCCACCCCCATCATCTGGCGTGGAGTCATTTTGGTAAAAATCTCTAGGCTGCTTGCCCTTGCGACCGGATATTCGGGCCGACCGATCTGTTCCTTTCGCGCGGACGACGATTCCTCCCATTGACGACGTTTATGTCTACGAGTATCCCGCGTGAAAGCACCCTAAGCCTATGCTCGTGATCGCGAACCCCTCCGGGATTCCTCAACATCGCGGAAAATCCCTCTGGAGAACTATCGGTTCGCGCCACTATTCTCGATGATACATACACATACATACATTTTCTCTCTCTTTTTCATGCATTTTTCTCCTCTCATGTTCACCCTTAAATTGCTATTATTTCTTCTTGTTACAATGCTTCGCTATCGTAAGATAATATAATACAAGTAGAATTGTCCGTCTGTATGTGTGTGTGTGTGTGTGTGTGTGTTCAGTGATTACGACACTCACTTCCGTTACTTGTTTTTACAGCCCGACACTATTACGGATATCGCGCAGGACTTCCGCTATTCTGCAAATCGCCAAACAACTTCATAGTGACATTTCTTGTGGGAAACATTACGCGAGACTCATATATATATATATATATATATATATATATATATTTCTTATACAGATAAAACATTACTTTTTATTTGTAGAAGAGAGGGAAATATTCGTTGAAAATTTGTATGAATCGTTTAAAGGATTCAGCCGATTGATCTCTTCATATTTATGTGCGGATTCGCTTGCAGAATAAATGCGCGACACAAAAGGGGGAACGGCTCGGACGCACGTCGTCGAGTAGGATGCGAACGACAGAGACAGAGAGAGAGAGAGAGAGAGAGAGAGAGAGAGCGAGAAAGAGAGAGAGAGAGTACGCTAAGCACGGACGACAATATCATTACATTCAGATGATAGACGACGATATATGAAGTAACTACGGGGTCGATGGTTCGTGACGCGCGTCAGTGCCGTTCCACGTCGTCGATCGTCTCGTCATATAATTGTTCGGCAACGCGATTGCAACGGAGACTGGAATTTCGTAATTTCATCCCCTTTACCTTCGTCGTTTACGATGCGCGGCCATCCAGAGAATGTCCAACAATTGTTTTCAGTTTTGTACACAAAATACCAACTATCTATCTGTGCTGGAAAATGCACATACTGCTTGTACGCGTCATATATATATATATATATATATATATATATATATATATAATTTATATGTATAATATTTATATATGTATATGGTGTATTGTTTTGCATTTAGAGCGCGTAGTTATCTAAAAATTAATATAAGTATTCACCGTTTATACATAT
>JBCAUJ010000123.1:8118507-8133229 GCA_038406275.1 Cataglyphis albicans | reverse complement strand
ATATATACACATTGCGTAATATCGCGTAGCGTGTAGCAGAGTGAATTCTTTCTTTTTACTAAATATTTATATATATTATTAATATGTACACATAATCATTCATTATTAGATGTATGTTTCGCGTGCTTTTATTTTTTTTTGCCTTGGTTTTATGCTCAGAGAGTGGACGCTTCGAACGGATGTGGAGATATTAGATTACGCTCGAGAACGTCTCTTTACGGATCAAAACATTGCCCTATTTGAAAATAGCCAATTTAATTTCAAATTAAAATTCCCATTAAATAAAAATCAATTATGGAATTAAATTAAAAAACAAAGATTTTGTTATTTATTCATACTCACAAAAATTTAACAAGAGCGCTTAATCTCTCAGCCGTTATAAATATCTTTATCGATATTTTTTAATAATACTTCGACATAAAACAATTGGCTTTTTTCTAATTGAATCCTTACTATACGATTTATATATACTATATGATTCAAGTGATATCTACTACATTGAAATGTATGCAGAAAATACATGACACATGCACAAAAATACGTTCTCGAACGTAGCACAAGGAAAAGAAAGGGCAATTGGCAGAAACGTTTCATTCAAATTTCGACCACTCTCTTCCTAAAATATTTATTCGTAATCTCTCATTGCGCATTACTCACACACATACACTCACGCACGGGTATGCACTCACACCGGCCCAGACAATCCGGAAATGGATATATTTGTTCGACTACATGGTAGCCACAGCGCTCGACCAATGGAACGAGAGAGACACTTTAATCTCCCTGCTTATTATTTTATGACGTTCCTTATGACGTACTTCTTCGTGGTATTTCCCGAAGGTAGAGGTGTCTTGTCCTTTTTACCTTCGACGACCTCGAAGTTGACGAATTAATATCGAACAGCTGAGTTCACCGACGGGTTAAGAGAAAGATCGACACGTTACACACCGATCCTCTCACCCCATTGGACGATCGTTAAAAACTAGGATCTCTAAACGAGGAGAGGAAAGTAGAATATCGATCACGATTTTTTTTTTCACACTGCTCAACACTGCTGTAGATTTGCGCGTCGCGCAAGATCGTAGCTCACAATTTTTTCTCTCTTGTTTCCGTTCGCCATTCTCCAAAATAAGGAGGGATGATCGACGACGAATCTCTGCGTCAATAGTGACGTGAGCAGGAGGGTTGGTTTTATATAAACCTGGAGAAAGATAAGCGAGGGAGGAGATGCAAGAAGCTTCCAGAGATAAGCGTGCAAGACATCGCGCATATCGAGGCACGTGTCTTCTCTCATTATTCTTTTTTCTTTTCTGTTTTTTTTTCTATCATTTGACTTCGTTCTTTCGATCAGCTGCGAATCTAAATACTTTTTTCTCGTTCTATCCCCGCGATGAGAATAAAGGGCTGAACGAGTTCAGATACTACGAGCCGGTCATTACCGACATTAATTAACACTAATTTTTTGCCTAATTCAATTTTTCTTTTTTTGTCTGTATTATAGACAGTACTAGAACTACGGATTCACTGTTGACCCAGCAAATTGCTTTTACAAAGAGCAGACTAATTATTGTTGATGTTCCGGGTTCTGCGAGTATATATTAATAATAATAAACTTCTATTAAAGAGATTCGAGATTTTGATATATTTTTCCTTTATTACTATAGATCAATAATGCATTTTTTAAGACGCGTAACAAACATGTATTGTATCTATCGAAGATATGTTTCATGATTTATTTTTGCGAAACCATTGTGAAACTCGACGAATACGGAACAACAACTAACTCATGTATTTTTGCTCTTAAAGAATTTATTAATATCGCTGCGATTAAGGCGCGCGTGCACGCGCGATCGAAATTAACGAAGACTATAGAGCGTGTCCCTATAGCGAGATTATCGAGAGATGTAACAATGATGATGATGATGATGATGATGATGATGATGATGATGATGATGATGAAGATGATGATGATAATAATAATAATAATAATAATAATAAACATTAATGTACACGCTATGTATACTCCTGTACAAAGTTATATTGTACAATGCATCTCTGATTTTCCGCAAACGGAGTATATCTAATTTTTTTTTTCTTTAGATAATCGTAAGCGCTTGCTGTTCAAGGCAGCTCTACGAGAGAGTGATACCTGGCAGTAAAGGAAAACAGTTACTATGTCGATCGAGCAGTCGACCGATTGTCGTAGACAATGAATGGCTGTTTTCATTCTTCGCGCGACGCGTACGAAGAGCTCAACAAATTATGCACGCAATTATATTAGTGTGTCATAAGCAATGAATACTCTGCCCACGGATCGCGCCAAAATCGTGAGAATATGGAATTATCGTAAATCACATTTTCGGACATCAGCCGAATATACTCTTAATCATTAAAAACGAGAGTTATACCGAAAAATTATTTTGCGGAAACTCTTTTTTATCTTTGCCTTTTATATATTCGTCAACGTATAAAAATATTAATACTAAAACATTTTTTTTTTTTCAACTAAACCCAACTCACAACGACTTTAGTTACGAGATATCGCTTATAATGTGATGTATCTCCTTTTCTTGAATTATCGTTTTTTATAGAATTCGAGTATTTTTGTAGTGATATCAACAAGACGTATCACATAATCTACGTGTTACAATGGCTCGAAATTTGAAACGATTTACATTTACAATGATGCCAGGTGACACTGATGAGCTAGCTTGATTGCAAAATGGTGTTTGACACGTTTAAGGGTATGTTCACACACGCGCGCTCGCAGTATCCATGGAATTATGCCAAACTCTCACGCTCAATCTTAATCTTATAAGCGTGACTAATCTACACATTTTCACACATCGCGATATATGCGTGTGACACGTTGCGTATCATCTTTTTATCATTAAAACATATTCGTGACAGACATAATCTTACATTTTCATACGTGATTTTTAAATTTGTACACAACAAAGAGATAAAACAATTTATAAAATTCATAACATGAAACATCAATTATGAGACACGATATACCATTAGAAATGACTTCTGATTTTATTCAGCGAAACGCGAACACACACTCCCACGTTTCTATAAAAAAGTCTTATTTATATTCTGTACAGCGTTTTGATTTTCACAGCGGCAAGCTTTCAAGAGTAGATCTGAAGATAAATATTAGTTTTTTTAAGCTTCAACGAATACGGAAGAAGATACGCGCAGTATATCTATTTTAGAATTTACCGCGCAAAATTTCAAGATAATTATCGCAATATTTTGAAGATATTGAGAATATATGACGAGAGATGCCTCTCAACGCATGCACTACAACGATCGTCGTTCGAGTCGGCGCAAAAGACATAAAAGGATTAGATAGATATCGGAAATCGCGAAGAGCTGTTTGCGCGGCTAAGCACGAGTGTGAACGACCCTTAAGAAAAGAAATCGGCGAGCGATTCGCCGGATCCTCTTCGGCAAGGAGGCGAATCACCCTATCACAATCTTCGTCGACGTCGTGGTGGCGCTCGCCGCTGACGTGTGTAAATGACGATGACGGAGGAAGTGCCGGTGAATGATGTACGGCGACAACGACGAATGGCGACACGACGCAGCAACGTCAAAGAAATCACCGTCACCAAATCGGACTTATCGCGCACTCCGCACTTCCGTTAAATTCGGAAAGAAGAGCGACGATACCATTTTTTTTTATCCAGCCTCAACACGAGACCACCACCACACTGCACCTTCACGTATACCCGCACCACACTGTAGCACCTCAACACATTGCAATTGTCATGGCCTATGGAACCTGCAAAATAAAAAGAAGGGAACGTATTAAAAACATATTAGTTCAATTATGAAATTTCAATAACGTCTCAATGATATGCGATATAATTACCAAAATTTTGATAAGCTAAGTTTTTATGGTTTAATCTTTAATTAAATTCAGAAAGCTTGTTATTAAATTATCAAATTTTTTTTATCGATTGAAAGTGTGAAAGTTCTTTATATATGCTTTCATCCAATTTTTACAATGCTGATACAATGCTATATATGCTTTCTTACAATTTTTACACATTCAGAGTTATCTTAATAAAATGCTGATTCGGAGCAAATTGTGTTTTCAAAGTGTTTTCAAGCTTGCTAGAAGTTCGTAAAATGTCAAGTACCTAGTGAGGTGTCGGCTGTCCTCGTGAACGGCCATCTCCGAACTCTTGAACTCGTTCAATTCTTTCCTAATAGCAGCCTTGTCCTTCGGAGTTAACCGCGTCCAGGGCTTGTCGGCTCTTCTATCGTAATCGTGAGCTTGCGTTACCTCGATATAGTCGTTGAACCTAATAATCTGTAGAAAGAACGGAAAAGATATATATATAATTTTTCGTTTTTATAGCGCTTTATCGTAATCCTTTAATCCTTTATCAAAAAATAGCGCTATAAAATAAGATATGATAAAATATCGATTTGATGCAAATTCAGTGATATCTTTTGCAATCGGTATGTGTAATCAATCTACGTGAAATATCGTGAAATATTGAAGAGTGTACGTAGCGCAACAAAAATTTGTAAGGATTTATAAAAAAAAAAAAAAACTTTTTTTACACTTAATTACCTTTTTCTCCTTGAGTTCATCAACGGTGGGTCGGAAACTCAGTTTGCGCAGGAGATATCGTTTCTTCTCCTCCTTCTGCTTTTTTTCCTCGGCAGGACTTTGCTCTGAAAAGGAACGTTGCAACTCGAAATTTAATTCCATTCGACTTAACGAAGTAAGCACACATTTAATTTCAATCTTCGTGGAGAGTAGACTGTCATCAAGTTAAAACGTACATAGTTTTTGAATTCTACCAAATTAATCATTTTTTTTTTAAATTTAAAAAATTAAAAAAAATTGAAATTGATCTAAAAAAATCCTCACGAGGACGTTGCTCGAAATTAAAGAGAGAGAACTGGTGAAGTAAACTTACTTTTCAAAATATTTCTCTCCTCGAGTTCTTCCTGAGTCGGTCGCATGCTTAGCCGCCTGAAATGAGAATGGCACGTGAATCAGTGTAAGTTCATCGGCCACTTTAATCTTCTTTCGAGAGGAGATTCGCGCGGGAGGGAACGGGGCATCCACTTTGTGCAAACAATGTGATTCACCGCAGCCGACACCACTCGTCCCCATTATCCCCGCGTAATCTTTTCGAGAGACAGCTGTTATTTCAAGCTCGTTTTCAGGCGAGCCTGATCAATCGTGACAGACGAATGCCGATAAAAAAAAGGGGGAAGGAATCGATTTCCGGAAAAAGACACGCGCGTCTGTTATTATCGAAAAATAACTTTAAATACGTTAAATTTGGAATACGAATATTTAATTAGAAGAAGGCAAAAGGATAACAAAGCCTCTCATTTTAATATCAATTTTGAACTGACTTCTACGGAGACTTCATCTTATATCATATCTCATATTGAAATGAAAATCTCGCGGACGTGATTACATAGGCACTACGTGATAGATGACCGGACAATTTTCTCACCTGATAAGCTTGGCACCAATTGCCTCTTTCGTTTCCTGCCTTTCATTATCCGACTGCAGTTGAAGGATGTTTCTATTGATGAGTTCTTGTCTATCTGGCCTAAGAGCGAGTTTCAGCGAAAGCGATTCCTTGCGCGCGATCTTGGCTGCCAAACGGCCTGTCAAAGCAGAAGATATCAAATTTTTATCTTTAATTCATTGATTATTACAGCAATAGAGAAACGTTAAAGAATATCGTAAATAAGATAAAACATTTAAAGAGGATAACAAAATAATCAGATATAATTAAGAGAGCCGGAATGAATTTCGTACAAACGAATAATAAATTGTGAATTGGTGTTAATTAATCTCGCGTCCAATCGCACGTCACCATCGCTAATTACCCTCCAAGATCGACGAGCAGCTGAAGCTGCGATACAACAGCGGGGAGTGTTCGATTGGCTCGACCGAGGCGCAGACGATCGACACGGTCCATATCGACAGCATCGTGTCATCATTCTATCTCTCTCTCTCCCTCCTTCTCCTTCTCGATACGGAAAGCGTCCGAAACGTATTCCAAGTGTAATCGAAATCGGGATTCCGACGATATTAATTATCATTCGTTTTCGCACTGATCCGGATCACGACGATCACTACGTGTTTCGAAAATTGTCGTGCTCTCTCTCTCTCTCTCTCTCCAATCGCGAGAATGAATTTTAGAGCAACTATATGAATTTTAAGAGATCAGCTTGGATTTAAAAAAGTAACTTTACGATCCACTCCTACGCGGCTTGATAATAATTTAGCGAGCGGGAAGCCCTGCGAAATAAATCCAGATTAAAGAACGACTAGGAATACACTGAGCAAGTTGCCAGCTATCTTCGGGGATTAATATAAACCTCTCAAATGTCCGCTACACATACGTACGACCCGGCGCGAATATAATTAGTCCGGTCGTTGAAGGATGATTTAAAATGTTGGACAATTTGCGTGAATTTCCCGCGAGACATTTAATCCACGATAAAGCGTTCATCTAACAGATTATTTTCTTGTATATTGGATCATTTATGTAAATTATGTCATATAAATAAAATGCGGATTATCTAAGTGTGCTGTTATTTACAATCGCGTTTGTATTCTATTTTAAAGTATATAAAATAAATATATTTTCGAAAATAATATAAGAAATTTATATAATAACATATATAGAATTTTCGATATATTAAAATATATAAAGTAAATATATTAATATTTTATTTTAAAATATATAAAGTAAATATATTTTCGAAAAAAGATATAAGAAATTTATGTAATAATATTTATAGAATTTTCGATATTTCACTTTGAGAAGCATTCGGTAATTAAATTATCTTTATGTATAAAAAAAAATTATTGCAATCAGTATACTTATGGAATGAACATTAGATTCAGTTCCGATCGCGAAAATACAAACTTCAAATTTTTTAAAGAGCATTCATATTGATTATCTTTGGCGCTGGCACGTCAAAATTTCCACTTTCTTATGAATTTTCCTCAACTTTCGCAAATGTTTGAAGTCCGTCAAGCTCTTCGAGCTCCTTTTTTTTCCCTTTTTTTTTTTTTATTTCTGCGTTCCGCAAAGTTCTTCCGGCAGCTGCGACTGACTCGGCTTTTTTCCAAACTATATTCTTCAAGATTTATAGAACGGTCCTTCTGGCGTCTCTCTCTTCTTCCCCGCAAAAAGGGAGAACGGAGCAAAACGCGAACTTTATCGCGGAATTCTATTACTATTTACGAATTCGTTCGAAAGTTCATTCGCGTCGAGAAACCTCGTATTTCGATGAAAATTTCGCGACAGCGAAATAAACATAGCCCCGAGTGGCCTTTCGCGTAGCTGCATTTTTATCGCGATGTACACTCGTGTATGCAAGCGCACGTGATTTAAGCGACTGCTGCAGAATTTTAATGCGAATTTCTTGAAAAAGTCGCGGCATATTTCCACGGGGAGATGATTGATTTTCACTGGTATATGAACTGCATGCTTTCGTAATGCGTAGCGAATTCGTTAAAATTCGAAAATGGAGCGAAATAAAATTATTAATCTGCCTAGTCGATAGCCGCGAAAGGCAAAAATATCGAGGAAAAAAATCGAGCTTTGCAGAATTATTCATTCTATTAATTCGCGAGAAACTGTGTCGTAATGAGTTCAGCTTCACCCATTACGTTCTTTGTTTGAGGTATATTTTATACATATGTAGTTTACACAGCCAATTTGATATAATTAATATAACAATTAATTAACTAATTAAGCAAGATATATTATAACATAGCTGGTTCTTTCATTTCCAATTGTTAATAATTTATTTACATTTAATTCATCTATATTTTATTTATATGCACTATATTAATTAACAGCTGTGCATTAGACTGCGTTCTTATTAATGTGCGATTGCATGATAAAATAAATACGCAAACATATATGATATTATGATAATAATGATCTCACAAATCAATAGATATATTTATGAATATATCGCGGAATACGATTTATAATTTAGAAATTTATAATCGAAAATGACTTACTTTTTTCGTCATCATAATCATCCCTGTAGAGGACTTGTCCGTCGCCGGAATCGCCATCCACGTCTTCCCTGATGACATATGGCCGTGCATTCTCCTTGTTCTCCAACGTGCAGGGCAAAGCGAGGCCGAATCGAACCGGTCGACTGCTGAAAGAACGAGGAACACGACACGTGCAAAATTTGTTAATACATTCGGATAATCCTCGCTGGTTGACGCTACATGAACCAATGTTCTACTCTACGGTGCTACAAGAGAACGAGATGCGAAAGAGATGGGAATATGCCCGGGCGGAATAGGGTAGAGATGCAGTTGTTGTAGTGTGTGACATGTGTCGAGTGGAGAACAACGGAACACGCCATGTGAAACGACAGACATTCGCGTCCAAGTCCGGCTGCTGCCCGTTCGACACGTTGAATGCCGCGTACGTAAACTTTATTCGCGATTGCAGTACTCGCTCTCTGCGCTAGCCACATTCGTGTTGTGCGAACGACGAGGTTTCCTGCGCTGGAAAATTTATTGCGAAAATTTAGCGAACGTGAAAGCGGATAACATAATTGTCATAATTATAGAAATTTATATATTCTTTCTAATTGCGAATATGAATCTTGTTTGCAATTTCTACTGCTTGCTTTTTTTTTTTTTTATTTTTTTTAACTGCGCCGACAGTTCTTTTTGCACCGAACGTAAGTTTATAAACATTTAGAATGAAGGATAATAATAATTATGAATTTAATTAAAATGAGTCGGCATTCAACGTGTTTAAATTGAGTTTGCAATTTCCCTCGAGTCGATCCGCATTACCTTGCAAGAATTTTTGAATTTAAACTTTTCAAGTTATTGCGGTGGATTTTCTTTCAAGAATAAAATGCTTCACTCTTCGAGTGCTCTTAGAGATTGTAAACATTTTACGAATATTTAGCACGAGCGCCACTCTTGACTGTGTACACAATGTTCTCTTCGGAAAAAGTTAAGATTTGCTCTTCTCGCGGCAGTTTATCATAAGAACCTCTCTTAATATTATATTTATAATACGTTGACAAGACTTTCGCGTTGGATTACGTTTCACGTTTCTAAAGACTAGTAATATCGCAATGATTTCCTGAAAGAAATCGTTAAGAAATCGCAAAGCACGCAACGGTCTCTGGACCAATTATGTCTCGTTTTTGCTTCAACATTTTTACGCTAAATTTTTAACTTCTTCTCTCGTGAGCGCAGTGCGTAACGTGAGAAGCGAATTGCCTCGGGCCAAATATTTTCGAAGCGTTTTCCAACAACGTTAAGAAGCCGGCGAGCTTAAAGCGCCAAAGCTGCAATAATGTGATGCGAACAAAAACCGGCAGTCGACTGTCGTTTCTTGTAATAACCGAATACTTAAGATTCTCGTCTAGCGAATCTATACAGAATTACTCCAACTCTCAATATTTATATACATATATTAAAGACGTTCTTTTAAATTTCGAAAGCTTCCACAGATAAGTATAATCTTGAGAGATTAAATTTCTGTCATAATTAAAAATGCAAGATAACATTTTGTTCTCTTCTGATGTCTTATAGACAGACTGCAGGACAACGGAAAATAAATTACAAACGAGAAGAAGATAAATTCATAACTTAATTAATATAAAGTTTCTGCAATCCGTATCTGTTAAAACATGATATTCAAAAGTGGAATACATCATAGCAGTAATTACAGTTATTAATATTTGAAAAAAAGGTCACATGCTTTATATATATATATATATATATATATATTAAAAATAAACAAGACATAAGAAATATCGAAATATAAAATGTATAATCAATCAGATATAAATATATGAAAGATATGTAGGAAAGAACAAGTATATACTCACACGAGTGAAATAATTATGACGAGTTACTCTCGCCGCTCTCTTTTCCTCGCCTTAATTATCCGACTTATAAGCCGCGAGCAATACCGTCGACTAATGATGGATCGCATGACCCGCGAGATCGATCGATCATCACGCGAGAGGGAAAATTAACTAAGCTCGACCCATCTCGCGCGATATTCGACTCACGCGGCGCGTGTCCGTGCGTGATCGAATGTGTATGCGGCGTGACAAGCGTAAGGCTGAGAGAATTTTTCATGGATTTCCCTAAGGTTTTCTCATGCTTAAAACATTTCGAACATTGCCATCATGCTCGCGGCGCTCGCGTAAAGAGTCACCGAGAGAGAAAAAAAGAAAAAAAAAAAAAAAAAAAGGAGACTAGAACATTTTGGTTCTCCCGCGATCAATCCGCGCGCCGCGAAAGACGTAAAAAGGACAAGATATCTTTAATACGTATATGTACATATATGTATATATAATATATACAATAATATCGGTTCGCACACATGCTTAGTTAAACCAATGCCCAATTACCATATTCTCATCCTAGGCCTCAACGGTGGCCTTCTGGTTAAGCATAAGAAAAATACGATGCTTTACTAGTGACTGACATGTTTTAATGGCGAATGGCGAGTGCACGAAGTACATTCCATGATTACTCGCCTGAGAGAGAAAAAGCGTACGTTTCCCTTCAATCATCCGTCTCGCATTTCGAATTTCGTCGTAAAAAAATGTCTAACGTCTCTTACAGAATCAAATTAATGTGAGATATAAAAGATATATTTGTCGTTAAATGAAGTATTTTTTTTTTGCAGTCTAGTATAAAAATGAAGATTAACGTCGTCCGAGAGATTATTACGTATTCGCTCAAGCGGGTGATGCTAGATGCAAAAAACTACAAGCACGAGACGAGAAATTAAAGGGCTACGTCCGGAACAAATTAGGGCTCTTCGACGTCCACTTTTTATATCTCTTTTCGAAAATAATAATAATACGGATGATAGAGCGAGGCGTACTCGAAGCCTGCTCGCAGACGCGATGTTTTCGATATAAAAGAACACGGGACTCGCGAGAGAAAACAAGGCATTCAAGAAGGACTTTTTAATTAAAGAAAAGCCGGTGTAGAGAGCGAATTATCCCGGCAAATTCGCTGAATGGCTCTCGAAGAGCGCCCGAGTTCTTACGGCGAGTTTCGAGTTTCGATGCGAAGTGTTCGTGAAAAATACGTAAATACTCGTGCTATGCATTCATTTCGCGCTTTTCGCCTCCTAATTACCGTTGCGTTCATTGCAACGAGAATATAACGCCGGTTCAAAGCGATTCCGTTCCTCGAGCATCCTCAATGATCGCAATAAATGCAAAGGACGACGATGCGAGAATGGAGCAAGTCCTTTCAAGGTCCACTTTAAAAAGCATCGTGTTCTACAATGGATCTTGCAAATTACAATTTCTGATTATTATTAATTTCAAACCTCGATGATTTTTCTCCCTTCGAATAAACGAACACTTCGAACCAACGTGCAGGTGAAAATCATTTCGATAAAGTTTAATTGGTTCCTCTTCGCGAACACTTTCCGCATCGATGGATATACTCGAGCAACTGTAAAGCGGCTTTCTTATGTAATTAGCGCGAGGGCAGAGGAATGAGAGCACTAACTTGAATGAGGCGTGGAGCTCCTGGCGAAGAGTCAGCGGCCTGTTCTCCTGGGTCGGCGTGTTCTGCGGCGTGCCGGGCCCGCTTCCGGTGCCCCGTTTCTTCAGGACGCTCTTGAGCGGCACGGCGTGGAACTTGGGCTCCTTCGCCGGTATCTCCTCGACGCGGGACGTGTCGATCGCCGGATCCGGCTGCGTAATCCTGTAGACGTACATGGAGACGTCCACGTCCTCCACGTCGACGTCTTCCTCATCTATCGAACGGCAGACGAAATCGTGAGATTAACTAATATTTTTTTTATATTAATATTTAATAATAATATTAATATTTTTTATTGGCGGTTTCGAAATTTGCGCGCAAAAAGATGAAACGGTTCTTTCATCGTTTCATCGAAGCTCGAAGGATTCAAGTGGACAAGTTTAATGATTTATGCATAATAGATTTATTATTTTATTAATTGAAATAAACAAACATGCGCGCGTTGATTGCTCTTTCCGATTTAATACAATTAAACGCGACAAGTTATATCGGAGTTGATTTATGGGTGTTCAGTTGACATGCATACATCATCACAGATGCAAATACATCAATGCAACATGGAATTGCGATCATCAATTAGCGCAAACCGATAATTAACGATAAAATTAAATTGTAATGAGATAAACAATGTTAATAATTCTATAACAATAAGCGTCTCATTACCAGATATTATTTTATAACTTGATATATCGCGATATTGCGGGTAAGACTATCGAAATGAGAATGAAAGGGGAAACGTATCATCGATATTGAAAAAAAATGTTAATTTATTTTAAAATATTAATAGAGCAGATTCTAATAAGCGTCGAAGAGAGAGATTCTCTCGTACGATGACAATTGCTCTTCTTATCGCATTATAATAAATTTTATCATGGACACTTACCCTCATCTTCGCAGTCTGAGAGCGGGATTTGCCGTTGTCTCGCCAGCAAAGTAGGACTCGGGGAGCTAAACATGGGCGGGGGTGGTATAGGACCGATTTCGCTAAGCGGGATCGGCGGTTCCGGGAGCTCCGACAGCATCAGGGTATTCTGAGGTGGTAACGGGTAACATCTCTCGATAACCTGCTGATTGTCGGCGCCCTGAGAATCCAGCACCCTCTTGTCCACTGAAAATAGAAGGAAAGACGGGACTTAAGGTATACGTACGTCGAGATAATCATGCGTTTCTAAAATTACGAACGAGAGAAATTTATTAAGGGACCATACCCGTTTGAATAATGAGTGATTTTCTAAATTTTTTTTTGCAGCGTAACGACTTGATAAAAATTTTTAATTTTTTTTACAATATTAAAATAATATTATTAATTACTTAATATTATTAATTACTTAAAATTTTTAGCTTAAACTTTTTTTTTTAATTGTGCAAATATTTATAGAGCTTCTCTAATTTTACGGTGTGCATTCGTTTATCGTATCAGAAAAAAATGTTTTTTTTTTTTTTATTAAACAAATTAATAGCTATCCAAGCGTTTTTTTAAAATTTAAAAATTTATTATAAAATTTAAAAAAATATAAAAATGGTATATTAAAAAAAGTTTCGTTTTTTTTTTTTTTTTGGAAGAAATCCATTTTTTTGTTTATAACAAAAAATGAGGAATTAAATTAAAAAATGGTTTCATTTTAGCAGATGCGGAATCTTATTAGGAATTTGCATGCAAAATTTGAAGTCAATCCATCAAACGTAGCCTCGAATGCATCGTGCATGAAAATATAAATCTGCAAATATTCGCACAATTTAAAAAAAAAATTTTTTCGAGCTAAAATTTTTTTATTTAAATATATAATAATATTGTATTAATATTAAAAGTAAAAAATTAAAAGCTTTTATCAAATTGTTGCGCTGCAAAAAAATATTCTTATTTTTCGAGAGCTCAAACGAGTAGGCATACTCGTGATGACTTAAGCGGGCAGCTTAATTTATTATAATTTATTATTACATAAAACAGAAAAAATACGAAGTACAGTAATGATGATCGTCTCGAATAAATTGTATCCAAGTAAGAATACAAATCAAAAAGAGAACGCGTTCCTCAGAAGTCCACGCTAGTTGTTTCGAGAAACATGATTCATCGCAATGCAGAAGCAACGATATCTTGGCAAACGAACGAATGCCGCGTCCGTTGCAGTTGCGAGGAGAAACTTGCGAAATATATCGCGGCTCTTCGCCGAATTTGTTTATTATTAAATCCGGTTGCCGCGCGGAATTTTTAATTTGGCGTTTCATCCGCTCTTAAATAATTCGCGCACGCGGCCCGTTTTTTTTTTCAGTTATTTTTCTCTTCGAAATTTAATTTTTTCGTCCCGAGATAAATAAAGAGACCGACCGTATTTTTCACGAATAATGGCTCGCCGTTATATTCGCGATCGGTATCGGCTGGAATGTTAAATAACTCGCTGCATGCAACGCGCTGCTGGCCATTTGATAACGTCGCGCACCTAAATTCTGACGTACAAAAGGACCAAGTTCCAGGCGGTTACCAATGAGATACTTTGGCTACCACGCATTCCCCGAGAACCGTCCGGTCACGCTTGATCATGAGCGCATATTTGAACATATTTGATTTCAGCTTGGTCGAAATTTGTAGAGAAAATTTTAAGCAATATATCATCAAAATGCTATTGTATAAATTAACATTGTGCGCAAAGTATCGCAGGCACCATTAAAATCTCAAACTTATTTGAGATAAATGTATTCCCTAAATAGTGTACGCGGTATTATTAGCTTGGTACAGCAGATAATGCTGAGAATAATAAATGTTCTCGACTTTGCACAGAACTTTCTTTCGAAAGTTTATTTCTTCGAGAAAAAATTCTATTTTCTCTCTGTCTTTCTTTATATTTCTTTAAAAAAAAATATATAAAAAAATTTTTTTTCTAAAAAATCAACAAAAAAAGATATCGTTTAAACAATAATTAAAACATAATATCAATTTTCTGCTGAAATTATGTATTCTAATGGATATAATTTATTAATTAAATTAAATATTCATTAAATAGAAGTTTAATATTTAGGTACCAAAATCCATATGGTAACACGAACAATAAAACGTAACACTATTCGAGAATTTAATTTGTATTTTAACGTACTCTTTACTGCAGTTAAAGAATATTTTTAAATAAAGAGAGATACAGATACGACTCG
>JBCAUJ010000123.1:8101908-8118407 GCA_038406275.1 Cataglyphis albicans | reverse complement strand
TTTAATTTGTATTTTAACGTACTCTTTACTGCAGTTAAAGAATATTTTTAAATAAAGAGAGATACAGATACGACTCGCGCATACATCTCAATACATCTGCGTTTTATCGATCTCTCTCGGTCTTTAATAAATGTTATTAAATTGTAAACGTTGGTAGAGATAAATAATAGCGAGAGTCTCGTCAAAGGGACAACTGAATCCAATAAAGAAACTTTCTGTGATACGCTCGATGATAATTGCATTCATGTGGTACGAATTTGCAAGGACTCATCGCTCTTCGTCCGGCAGGAATTATCAGCATAAAAGAACGCTATCACTGCTTCTAAACTGATCCTCAGGCTGGAGAGAGAATTCTTGCTCGAAAGTTTCTACAAGTTGCATAACGATAACAAATATAAACCCAAGTTTATGCCGCCTGATCTACTCGCAAACTTTTTATATGCAATCACGAGAAAAAAGTTTTTCGAATAATTATGATTCAAATAAACTCGCAGAATACGCAAGGCAAAAATATAAATAATATCATTTCAGTAAATGTGAATGCCAAATTAAGTATTCTATAAACAAAGCTGTTAATTGTTCCACTAGAATGTAATAAAAAAAAAAAAACAAACTTTGCAGGAAACATTTTTTTATATATTATTAGTTTATGGGAAAACTCTTAGGCCGTTTAGGTGGCAAAGTTATTCTCGCCACCCTTCTTCCTATCCATCCTTCAAGTCTACCGATACTTGAGCCAATCCCCATTATTTCACTCTTCGTTGTAAAATCGATACGCTCGCGTGACGTGTACGCCTTCGCCGATACCATCCATTTCATCGAACTTTTCTCTGAGCGGCGACGACGCCGACGACGACGACGACGACGACGACGACGGTCGATCGATACGCGAGAATAACGGACGCACACGCGGCTGTGTACTCACTGTCGTACAAGATCAGCCTCCTGGCTACCACCCTGGCGTCGAGGGTGTTCGGCCTGTTCGGCTTTTGCTGATCCCCGGAATCCGGGATCGGACCCAAGACCGGCGCCCCCGGTCCGGTCGATCCCATATTTGCGGCCGACGAATCGCCGCCGCCGCCGCCACCGCCACCGGTGCTCGGCGATATCGCGCCATTCGCACTCTGTTCAGTCTTTTCCTTCTTCGGCTCTGCAACAGAAAAAAAAAATCGACACCGGTCAGAACCCGTGACGAGAGAAGAGAGCGTGCGCCGCGGACGGTTCGATTTCTCGCTTGTCCCCTCCCCCCCCTCCCATCCCCTGCCAACCCGCCTTCCGTGAATTTTTTCGAAATTTTCTTCACGCGGACGATGCGCTCGCTCAGAGAAAAGTTCGATCTCGCAGATTCGCGTGAAAAATAAATAATCACGCTCTCGTTCGATTATTTTTCCGCAAAACGCTGAGGGTGGCTTCTGCGATGTTTTTTGATCAATTTATCTGCCATAGTGATTTATCGGCCTTTTTTCGCTTTGTCGCTGAATCGCAGTTGCGATACTTTCTTTGGAATCATTTTTCGATCGATGTTATAGATGCAGCTAAAAAGAGAGTGCAGAATTGTTTGTATAATTTTAAATAATATTTAAATAAATCTGTCACACATATCTTATAAGTAAAAAAATTAATTAAAAGTTGCAGTGATAAAAGCTACACTAAAATTAAATCATCCTTTAGATATTTTATATTATATATTTTATATATTATATATTATTATATATTTTAATTTTAATTTTTATTATTATTGATGAATGCAATCAATATTATTTCTTCATTAAAAGTGCTGGCACATAATCACGAGAAAAGAATCGGGTTACGATAAATTCTGCTGAGCGCGTCCGAGCACCCTCAAATTACGTTTGCTTCCTCGTCCGGGAACGGTCGTTCCACCGATTGGTTGTCGTCAAAAATCCGTCTACCATCGCGAAAGTTCGACATATGCGCCACGATGCCAAAAGTGACATCCGTCACAAAAAAAGGACACCACGTCGATTTCGAAAAGTCAGCCTCGTCGGACACGACGCGTTAGCGGAACAAAAAGCCCCTCACGCCCCGTTATCGACTGTCGACCGCACACAACCCGGGGATTTGACGTTATTCCGTTCGTTTCGCGGATTTTAAGAACTTGACACATTTCCGATGCGGCAGTGGCGATTAAAGGCAAGCGCGCAACTTCCTCAAAAATTCGCTTTGTACCGGCCAATACGTATCGATAAATCAATCGGCATCCTCTTTTCGAGACGCTGTTCGATGAGAGAAATCCATTTCAATTCAATTCCCTTGTGGCTCAAACGATATCGAGTATTTTATACATATTCTTTTATTTATATTCTATGTTAACAGTATACCAAACATTTTTCGCCCGTTATTATATATATATATATATTCTGTCTTTTTTTATTGATTTGGGAAATAATTAAAAAGATATTAAAAATATTTGACTATTTTAAATATATAGTCAAATATATTGCGTGCAATAAAGGGCGGAGAGATACAGTCGATTCGCAGAAATTACGATTTAGGGATGTGTCTTCTACGCTAATGGAATTCAGGATCAAACGTCGATGCGTCTGCAATTGAAGGCAAGTCAATCGCCCTCGCTTCGTACAGAGTTAAAGTAGCGCAATCGATATTCCTGCAAAAATACGCGCGCTTTCTCTCTATGTTTAGCGGCTCTTTTACATCAGAAAGGCTCGACGTAAATAACTGGATGTCGAAGCGCGCGGCGATGAATTACTCTGTAGGCTCCCGGTAAATATTAAGGCGCAGGTGTGTGTGTGTCATGAATATATAAAGGAAGGAGAAGGACACAAAAAAAATCGCGGAAGAATAGAAGAGAAATTGCCGATCTTGGTTTACGAATGGACGCGCTCCGCGCCTGCTTGCACGCGCGATAAAAATCGATTCTGTCATTTAACGGATTTTACGCGTCCCGGAAGCTTCGCCGACGTCGTTTGGGAAAGACGCCAATGGAATTCCGAAGACACGACAAGTAGGCGTCAGTTCTTTCGACACGCTGCTAATAATGTCAACAACATATAGAACACTATAAAAGCAAATGTAGTTCGAGAATTTTAGTCTAGAACTGAAGAATTTAATTTTAATTTTTTATTATTCCCAGAAGCATCGGCATACATATTTGTAAAAAAAAATTCATTTTTAAATTATATATAATATTGATTGAGTTTCTCAAATCGCGATAAAAGGCTTTGTTGAAAAATCCGCCATTATCACTTTTTGATTTTTTGACAGCTGTCACGCTCCTGGAATTATCACACAGTAACCACTGGTAATTTTTATGAATTATATAAATTGATTATATAAATTCTTCCAAATAGTGTGTTAAATGTCCATGAATCGGACATACTACATTTCTGTTTAGCAAACGCGTGTTGATATCATTCATGTTCGCGCAGTTTAGATCGCCTGATTACTGATCGCAACAAACTTTGCGCGTGACTGCTTGTACTTACTTCGCCAGTTAAAATGAACGATACGGCCCATGAGTGATTAGTGCGTCACCGCAGTCTTAGACTCGTGCAATTTCGAGGGTCAACTCTAACAATGGCAATAATAAATTTTGCAATTAGTCGCTGACTGTGTCTAATCGTCGCAGCCGTATAAGTCAAAACGAACGAGACACACGATCCATCAGTGACCGATGTGTCTTCGTTTATTCGCGAAGTTAAACTCGAGCTCACCGACGCGCCTCGAAGCTTACACGAGACTGCCGAGGAATTAGAAACTCGTGGATTCGTGAACGCCGACGAAAATAGATCAATGACTCCGTCGAAAGGCCTGTCTTACTCGATGACATACAATGCGACGACCTTCCACCTATTATTATTATTATACTACTGTAGGCTACTTCGACGCTTAATATATAGCCTCGTATCTTCGAACGATCGATATTTTCTTTTAACGCGTTATTATTTATGTTAAAATAATCGAACACAAATTTCAATTTATAATTAAGAATCGCGAGAAATCGCGTGGCAAATATCGAGTAAATAATACGGAGAAATACAGAGTTCTCGTTCAGACAGAACTTGTCAAAGCGAGCCAACGACACGAAACGTCCAAGTTCAGTAACGTGTACCGATACACGCACACACTCAATCGTCACCCATCAGTTTTCGTGAACGTATGCCAAGTGCACGCACTATCGCTCACACACACACACACACACACACGAACGCATTTCGGCCGATGCATCTGGAACTTCGACACTACGAATGCCGTGTCTATGAATAGAATCATGCCGCTCGCCCTTGGCAACATTTCCGTTATGTGGCGTTACGTGCGAGGAATTTCAGTTACGACGAAAACCTCCCCCCCCTCCCCCCCTGCGCGATGCGAGCGTGAAAAAAATCGGAGCACGATGCACGCGCGTGTGACTGATGCGATTTTCGCATCACGTGACTCGACTTCCGGCGCGCATCAAGTGCAGGGGAATGTAAAAACGTTTTCCCATCAAAGTTAGCTAGAAACTCTGTTAGCGAAATGACAGCGTTATACTCTTATATATTTCCCTTTGAAAATAGTTCTTCTAGTTTTAGATAAAGATTTTTTTTTTTTTCAAAAGATTAATTGGAATGTGTATGATACATGTATTTGGAAAAAGAAAAATACGATGTTTGCTTAATGAAAATGTCTACTCGAATTCTGTAAAAAATTTTCTTGAAAATCCCCTCATCTTTTAAATATTTTTGTTCAAAATTTGAGGTGAAAAGAATTTAACCATTTTTTTTATGCAATTTTTTAAAATAAGTTTTTTTATTGTATTTTCTAATGCTTTTTATTCATATGAAAGAAAAGTACAAGGCTATTTAAGTTTCAAGCTAAATTTCATGCTAAATTTACTGAAAAATGTACTGAAAATAAAACTGAATAGCTTTCGAAAATTTTTTAACTTAACATTTTTATTTTTTATCATTAAAAATTAAAATGAAACATATATATTGCAAATTTAATATATCATTAAAACATTGATATATAAACAGAGATAGATATATATTTATAATATATTTTAAATACATAATTCATAACTTGCTTATTGGCGAATTGTCTGCTTACAGTACAAGAATAAAATTAATTAATTTTATCAAGGAAATAATTTAAAAAAAAATTTTCTGAGTTCCAACAAAATTCCACGAGAATTCTCAAATTTACCCACATATAAAAAAAATTCCCTGATAATTCCAAGTTTTCCATGTTTTTTCAGGAAGTAGGCACTTTATATTAATTATTATATTAACGATATAATTCCCGAGAAGCGCACAGATTGTTATGTTTAGAGAGAGAGCTAAATATATATTTTCATAAATTCACAGCGTTTAGCTAATCGCCTAAAGCAATGGCATTGTTTATAGAGCGTGAAACAGTGTGTGCCAGCGAGCTCTTCGACCGTGACATATATAGGTTTATAGTGCGATTGAAATAAATAGCAGACTTTTGTCGCAACCGAGGATTTTTTTATTCGCAGAATACTCGCCCATTTTCTTCGAGAACATATCTCTCGGCTTTACTTCGGTCGCTTATACGATCAGAATTTATTTCCCCCAAAGTACTTCGAGACATTTTTTTTTTAAGATACACACAGTGATCACACGCGTTATCGCGCACTCAATCCATGATTTGTAAAGGGTATTTCTAGAACACAATATATTGTAATATTTCACGAGATTATGTGCCCTTCAAAACGATCTATATCACGTGGCACTTAAAATGTCGCAATGTGAGAAACGCATAAACTTTGTCGCATCGCGAGAGAGCTTCTCTCCTCTCTCTCTCTCTCTCTCTGTCACCGCTGATTCTCTGTCGTTTTCTTTGCCGGGGTCGCGTTCGGTTAACAAATAGAGAGAAATAAATTATACCGCATACCAGCGACGAGCTGCATAATGAAGAGATTCATTTGGCGCGCGTATGCTACCGCGAACGAGGAATTACAAGGAGGTACGTTCTCATTTCCCTCGTTCGTGTCAGTATCACGCGGCGCCAAACAAAGTATCTAGAAGAGCTCTATGTTAATTGCCGCACCAAGATTGTATATTCTACTCGATGAAATCTCTTCCGATCTTTACCAGTGATCTTTCGTTATTGCACCTCAATTTTTTTTTTATTATTATATATTAGATATTATTATATATTTTATTATTATATTTATTATTATATTTTTTTATTATTATATATTTATTTGTTATTCAATGCTTTTTTTTTTTTCCTTTTTTTTTTTCAAATATATATTGTGATAAAAATACTTCGTTACACATACGAATAATTACGCATAATATTTTTTCCAATGGTATTTGCTAGATAATGAAAATATAAAATAAAAAAGAAAATGGAATATAAAAAAAACGCTATCCGACAGTAAGATTGTTCGCGCCGAAACGAAGTGACGTCTCGAGAATGCGAGCGATATATATTGTCACAGCGACGACATATCAACGTGACGTTTCCGTGACGTCAATGGACGGATGCTGATATTTTTGTTGCGGCTCAGGATGACAATAATACGGCGCCGGTGGCTGGAGATATTTGCGTAATCAGGCATCGTAGATCCGTGGCGTCAACGTTCAGCGTTACGATGTAGAGCGATTTAAGAATCGCAAGCTTGACAGATAGGTGAAGCTATTTATACGAGGGGCATCGGGCAAGAATAAGACCATCCCTTTTTTTTCCTCACGCTTTTATAGCGCAAAGTCGCTCACACGCTTTAAAGCTCGTTTTCGTACGGCCAATTAGTCATGGAGCACACGTGCGCGTTTCACACGCCCAGTTTAATGAGCTTTTACTTGGCAAGTACGAAACTCTCAAAGCTAATACCGACAAATTCCATTTCACGGAAATGTTTCGCTTCCTTCCTACGCCAGAATTATATGTATAACGGAAGAAATAGAAAACTACGTCGATACACGATAAGAGAGATTAATGAAAAGCAAGAAATGTACGTGTATAAGAATAATAACTTTCGTTCGCCAATTTATGTCCGCTCCATTATCCTTTGTAGTGCATAATTGAGCATGCGAATTCTTAAAGGGTCTTACGTTCTCTATCGAAAGACGACGATAATGAACGCGCGAAAGAGCGAGATCGTTATTCGCCGTGAGCTTTATCCGAACCGTAAGTAGTAAACTGCAGATTCGAGTCGACAGCGCGTGCAATAACGGTTGGCGTTATCTGTAGGGAGGAAGGAAGCATTGTTTACGGAGGCTCGAGTTTGGAGAGAGCACTTGAAGCGTTTCCATCCGACCTCTTCCTCCTCCACTCCCAACCTCCCACTCGCAGCCCAAACTCCCACGATCCTCGAGACACAGCAGTCTGGAATTTCAGTTACATTTACAGAGCGGCTTTGCCGGGAAAAGAAGGCCGGAAGTTTCTTTAATCGTCTCCGCGACTAGCCCAGGCTAGCTCCGAACTATTCCTAGACTATCGGCAGTTCCATTAGTCGCAAGGTTTCGCGAGATGATCGCTGGTTATCGATTAGCATCCATCCAGGCTAATCAAATCTTTCATTTGTATTATTATAATTAATAATGAAATAATTTTTTTATTTCGTTGTGTGCGAGATTTAAAAAAAAAAAAAAAAAAAAAAAAAAAATCGAGATAATCTTAAACGAAATAGAGAGGCAGATTATTTTCACGCCTCCCCCCACGCTAACGAAACACGACAATTATCGCGGGATACGACCGTGTTAGAAGCTATTTTTCACTTTTACGATGGAATTAAAAATTCCTCACGACGGCGCAATTAATCCGCGGATAACTGCGGCGAAATTTTACGAGAAACGGCGAGGATTCCGGAATGAATTTGAATATCCGGAGGGATGCTCATTAGGATATGCAGGAACATGAGGATTTCTCAAAAGATCGCGATCCCTCGAGCGTTCGTTTCAGCAAACTCAAATATCGCATATATGGGTGAAAGTTTGTGGGCTATCGCTGTCGATGCGATTAAATCGCGGTTGCAATTTAAATTGTATTATAGCCAAATAACTCTTTAGATGGACTGTAAAGAATTTCATCGTAATATTAAGATGTTTAATGCTCGCATTTTTTTTTTTTTTTTTCAGCGAAAAAAACCGACACCGCTCGATTATTTTTGGTGAGCAGATTTTATTTTTAGCCATGTCGTGACGAAGGTCGGGTTCAAGTATGAAGAATGTGCGAGATGCAACAAACCTGTTTTTGCAACCATGCTACTATCATGTTCGCGTTCGTGGAAATGAATACCGCCGACTCGACGAGATAACGTAATCAAACACGTGTCTCGTCGCGAGCTACTATTCAAAACTAGCATCAGTCATTTTTGTATATCTGAGAAATAAAAATGACCATAATATGTGAGTTCCAACACTTGTATCAAATATGTATGTGCGTACAAGGTGGGCGCGAACGTTCAAATTTTGATATTTTATAGGAGATTTAATTTTGAGTAAAACGTTTCCTTTAAACATAGATCGAAAAATGCTTGCTTTTTTTCCCCGTTTCAGATATAAAAAAAAAAAAGTATTTTTTCACTAACGGTAGAGCTTTTTAAAAGTTTTCTTCATTTGAAAAATGTATAAAAATATATAAAATAATTTCAATAGCAATTTAAAATAATGATTTCAGAGATCTTTGAGTGCTAACTTTTTAAGGATTTTTCGACTCATGCTTATAGAAATTATTTGTTCAAAATTAATTTTCCTATAAAACTTCGAAGTCTGACTGGAACGTTTGGATCCACCCTGTATTTTTGCTATTAAACATTTTACTTCTCTAATGATATTTTTTCCCCATGTCTCGATTTCGATTCTCTCGAATAACATATTCGTCTTTTATATCGCGATTCACGCATTCATATTTATATAATATTAATTTTGTAAAGAAATATCTCCGCGAAAACTTTACATCCATACATTATACAAGCAACGTAAAAGACGCTTCTTTAATGCACGGACGAATCTTCTGCTCGTAATTACAACGATTATGCAAAACCACTGGATGGAAAGAGCTCGCTCTCTAACGAACGGATGCGTTTTTTAGCTGCAAGGTCGAACTGACGCGCAAAGGGAATGTATGCGTAAAAGAGATTTCAACGTCGCGTCGCTTTTCATCTCCCTGAGATACACAAAGAATACCAGCACTTTCAGACCCAGAATAATCAACGCGATAACACGCTCCTCATCACGACCGAGCGCGAAAACCGTTCTCCCACGGAAACATTCGCCGACTATCATTTTTATCCAGCTCAGTTTCACTGATAGCGTCCGACCATGCTAGATGAAATTGCAAGAGCGAGTAATCTCAACGGGATTACACGACGAAACCCTCGGTCCTGGCTCGTCCGTACTCGACCGACACGTCTCGAGTAGTTATCATTCCCGGGATTCCATCGCCACGAAACACACGTGGGAAGAATATTTTACGAAATAAGATCCGCGCGAACTGAAATCGGTAAACTTAGCTGACGTATCCTTTAATCTATTCGAGATCAACTTTCCCGTCGCGGCAAGACTCGATCGAACGCAACCCGAAGAAAATAATTCTCACCTCGTCGCACAACTTAACATCCATTGTAATTGCTTTAATAAAATATGAAAATTATTTTTACTACCTACGCGCAGCAA
This sequence comes from Cataglyphis albicans, assembly GCA_038406275.1. NCBI lineage: Eukaryota > Metazoa > Arthropoda > Insecta > Hymenoptera > Formicidae > Cataglyphis > Cataglyphis albicans. Next base: position 8,108,799 of record JBCAUJ010000123.1, on the reverse strand, counting down.
ATTCAGAAAATACTTGAAGCGCCACTTTGCATGATTGTTACGTAGTTTCGGTCGTTACCGGAGCGCTCGAAACATCAAGTTCGTTAGAGCGCTCTCCTCCTCGGTAAAGCTAGAATTATCTCGCGGAGTCACCAAGTGGAAACGCTTTCAGTCAGGCATGTTGTAAACGCTTGTTTCATAGTTACGAAATCCTCAGCAAATTTTCAGAAACGTAGCTAAAGAGCTTGCAATCTAAAGAGCTTAAGCGTTCGAGAGTACAGGAAATATTTCATACATCATTTAGTATATCCTTTTAATTTATTTTTCATTTCGAGTCGATCTTTATGTTTCTTTCACGGATCGCACCAAATGCTTGCGTGATCTTTGCAATTAATAGGATATCCATTTTTTTATATATTAATTATATATAATATCTCTTTTCTCGCATATAAAATTATTATGTAATTCTGCCTCCATCCAATTACACGAACACGCGAGTTGAAATAATCCCGGAGTCGATAAGAGCGAATAGAAGTCTCTTCTCACCGACACGAGAGAGCTTATTTTCACAGGCCTCGATCTCTCACGTAAGTCTTCTTCTCGGCTTTCGTCATTCCAGCAGGTTAGAATCTACCCCAAAGTTAAACATCGTCTCTCCTCATATCCTCACGCCATCCCTTACGTCCAAGACGGCTTTCACGGAACGAGCCAAAGACACATATTTTGGCGGTCGAGATTACTCGCGTGCGTCACGACGAGGTCTTCGACCACATTTTCGCCTCTACCTGGAAACGCTTTTCCGTCTTACATCACGAGAAAAGTATGCGACCGCATCAGCGTTCCTCGCGTCAAAGAGCTTCTTGTGTAATGATCAAAATAGTTCCCACGGTAGTAAGAAATATCTCTAAGGATATTTTGAAAATAACTGTGTAATACTATCGTGAGATCCAACTCAAGAATTACAAAAGGCTGCTTTCAGATTCTGTCCAGCTGTTCCAATCTCTATTTATTATGTAATCATTTTTAATTTAATATACGTAAATATCTGCCGCTAAAGAGCCCGGATATTTACGAGTTCGCTGTTTCAATATTTTATTGATGCTGTGTTAAGTTCTGATTTAATGGAGACGTCAATAATGTATTACAGTATAATAAATATTTCATAAAACGTTACACTGAGTAGCTTTTAGTTATATTATTTTAGTTATATTACCAAGATTGAATACGAAGATTTTAAATAAAAATAGTATTTTCCTTTGTTCTGTATCATATAGATAGTATCATATATCATATGGATAGTATCATATATGATAGACGGGCACATTTTTCGATAGCAAAAAACGATCGATTTTAATTGCGCACTTGCACAATCTCGTTTTCTGGATTGACCTGGTTGCGAATTGTCAGAGTACATCCGTGCATCAATTACAAAAAAAAAAAAACAAAAAAAAACGCTATTTATTATGGATGACTCGACAGAGAGGACTCGTCGATATAGTGTTATACATCCGCCGCAATTACCGCAATTGGAGCGTCATTCGCGGATATGTATCGCGTGTTGCGAGTACGTGTATCATCGCGTCTCTTTCTCGGCCACGAGATCGTGATGAAAACCCAGTTACGCGAGAAAGACCGTTATTGGTCGACAGTCGTGACAGGCCGCAGGGAAAACTATTATTGCGACAGTAGTGACAGACCATCAGCTGACATGAACACGAAGGCTGGAAAGTGAGAAGAGTTCGAGAGAGAAAGACATTTTGCTGGGACAAATTAAATCGATCCAAAAAGCGTTTTAATTAATTGCGTTTCGCGACACGCACGATGAGAAATTATAAATTTCAAGCCTCTCCTTCTATTGTGCACGGATTAATTGCCGCAGATTTATCGTCGCATTTCTTGTTGTTCAAGCAAAACTAGTTTCTTACATGCCATGAAAAGAAATAAAAAAACTTTGAGAAGCTAACGTAAGTAATCGGAGAAATATAATATATAGAATATAGGAGAATTAACAGATTTTCTCTGGCGTTCCCGAAATGTTAATTAAATAACATATAAATCATCGCAATTCCTACGTCGCGAGATTCCATTAGGCAGCTTCGAAATACGTCACGGTCGGCTGAAATAAATTGTAATCAATCATCCGTAATAATTTCGCAATTACACGGATTGACTACAATTAATCTGTGTTAAATAACTTGAAGACAACGTGGAAACTGATAGTTGTAATTCAAGCGAGATAAACTGAGAGAGATAAGATGATTTATTAGTAGGAAACGTTTTATATGAACGTTACGTCTTGTCGCATTTTCATTATCGTTCACGAGTGAACGTCCGATCTACGATTCAGCAACGTCTGTTATCGTTCAAACTTAATTGGTAGCGCACGAGAACGCAGTCTTGGAACAGCAGCAATTAGAGAACTAAACGCCTCGTTCGGAATAAGACGCCGTTCCTTCTGCAGCTGGCAGAATTCGAGATGAGATTTAAGCAAAGCATTCTACATGCGAGAGGCAAAAAATTCAGCCAAGATCGATGTCTCCTCTCACAACTAAATTATGCCACATTCCACGAAAATGAATATATTTATTTATTTTTTTTTATACATGCGCATAAAATATGACAGCTGTTGCACAAAGAAGTGTCTATCGACGTAGTTTTCAGTTGTAAATATTTAATAAATATATAACGATACTCTCTTATCTGTCTTGTCAAATCTAAAATACAATCTTCAATTTGTCACGAGTCACTAATGATGTAAGTCAGTAGACAATTTGATTTAGCTCGATTTCATTTCGGCGCGTCGACTTTAAAAGAGCTTTGGAAACATAATCGTATAAAAAAGCAAATCACGCGGTATATTCCCGGGATATTTTCGTTTTTCATCGTCAAACATCAATCCGGCTTTGAGTATATTTATTTTCGCAACAGTAATGAATATGTGCGCGTTTACACATGCCGGTGCAACGGCACGCGAGCCATCAACTCCCAGCGGAGTTAGAAGGAAAAAGCGACGAGGGAGAAAAAGGAGAGAGTGTCAGCGCGAAAAAAAAAAAGAAAAAAAAATGGCATCGCGCATTGGGGAATATTAAATTCCGGCCAATATTCCTTCCGCCGACTATTTTCATAGCCGATTTCTCTGCGTCGAACTTTTTTGCGACTCTCGCATCTGGAGACTTCCCCGGACTACAATGCGGACTCGGTAATCCCCGATATTCAACAGAGTGCGGGTTAATGCCGGCAGTGCGGCGTGTGGGTGGCGGGTTCCTTTTTATCGCGTTCCGGCTGGAAGCAGCTGGGAAAAGCGGGGCGCAGAGTCGCCGAGCGAATGCCGGTCTCGTCGCAGGTGCGACGAGAAAAACGTTTAATGCGATTTGCGGCGTAAAAAGGAGAGGGAGAGAGAGACGTACATATATATATATATATATATATATATATAAATACGTATATGTGTATGCATAAAATACGTGAAAAGAGAATGCATCCGCACGTTATCGAGGATTGCGATTTTTATAAATTGCTTTGTCATAAATTCTGTCCTTATGTGACTTTAATTCAAATCGAAAAATCAATTCAGGCCGCAATTGAAAAATGTATTTTATGAAAGGCACCTATACTGCAGGTGTGTGTGTGAAAAATTGATTTCGTACTTTTGCGACTTTCCGAGAACTCCTAGATTCTTCTCGAGAATTTTGGCAGCAGTGTCGTTAAAAAGAGGGAAAAAGGAGCAGGTGACCTACTCGCCAGTTACTTTTTTCAATTAAAACTCTGTCAGCCTCCGCTATTAGGAGAGCGCGATAGGGACGATGTCGGTTACAGCTATTTGCAATTAGCCAGCTAGATTGCGATCTCTCGAGGCGAATGCTCATTTTTGCGTATGTATATGCGTTCTAAGAGTATATTTTACGTACGCGAAAATGATTTCGAAATCTCACGTCTCCCGCGCAAACTTATGATTGACTACTGACGGCTGCAACATTAATTTAGCACGGTTATCGTCATCATTCCCTGTCTGCCAATGAGACCAATAATGTCCACAGTTTCAATTTCGTCAAAAGATTAATTTGGCGATTCTATGAATCAGCTGTCGAGGAGTCGAAAAATTATTTCATAGTATTACATGTATTTTTGTGGATAGCGATTTAATTATGTAATGATCTTAATTGCAGATTTCAATAAAATGTGTGAGTGAGATATATATTTAAATACCTTATATTCCCTTTCTCTCTTTTTTTTATTACTATAATTTATTTCTATTAATTTTATATTAATATGTAACAATTTCTAATAATTTTATAGCTTTAATTGGCTTGGAATAATTCAGAAAAGTGTCATATATATAACACATTAAAAAATTAATAGATTAACATAGTTATATTATTATACAAGACGCATTAAAACGCGAAAAGGAGAGAAAGTTCGCGGCTATTAATATTTCATTATATTAATTTTTGGCAGGCACGGACATTAGAATCTCATCGACAATGCGCATTTTGTGTCGCGCAATTTGCGCGCGTCTACCGAGGATGCTCGTAAACCACAGGATGCCAGTTGGCATTGCACAAGTGCAGATGCATGTAAATATGCACTTATAACATTCACCCAATGCACGCATACTCTCATCTACACAAAACGCCAACATCAACCATCAGGTTGCGGGCAATAAAATTGCACGAGAGAAGAATTACGTGAAATTGTGCGGATGAATGACGGGGGATGTTGCACTTCGCATTCGCCGCTAGGTATTACGCAAAAACGGTACGCAAAAAAAAAGAAAAAAAAAAAAAAAAAAAAAAAACAAAAAACGTTGCATCGCTTTTTCAGACGTGTTTGCGAATAACGCGCGGTTAACGAAGTAACCGGGATGATTCGCGATTCGAATTAATTGAAACGTCGCTCATCTTTCATTCGTCGTTCGTCGCCTGAATTAAAATATGATCGAAATTGTCAAATGAAAAAACGTTAGCATTAATGAGCTGTTTAAAGTTTTTTCCGTGTACAAATATGACTGTATTAAATTATTAAATCGAGATGACTTTGGAAATTAATAATTTCTTATTAATTTCCACAGACAATTTTGTTTTACATATCAATGACTCTTAATACAACGAGGATAGCGATATCGATAATTAATCCGATCGCCTTTATGACTGCCCTATAATCTGAACACGTGCATTCAATAGATATCGCGACGCCCGCAGGCTTAACAATTGTTATTTCGATTCAAGCGCAAATGGCTATTTAGCCGCCGGAGGCACGATATGGTAACCACAGCTACTGTCAAGTGTGGTACTGTATCTCTATAAAATATGTACGATGTGCCGCAAGAAAGTAATGGAGATATCGAGGGGGAAAGGACGAGCGAAAACACCCACGCTGCAAAATAATGGAATATATGTATGTAACACCTCGGGCGTCGTGTGTATAAATAAATAGAAGTATGATAGTAAAAATGAACATCGGGAAGGATTTAATTCATTTCGACGGATTCATTTTTCATTTTTAACATGAGATTTTTTAGATTATTAGTAGTAGCGCTAGTAATCTTATTAATTATATGAAATAGTTATAATTTATTATTATATTGCGCCGATTTTATACTAATTTTGTATAGCACATTCATCTATATAAGCTTTGCTTTAATTGATCTAAAGTCAAATTATCGATTTATTAAATTATATAAAATATAAATGTTTTATTAATTTTATTTTAATATAAATTATATATTATTATAAGAATTTCTCAGTTAATTAATTTTGATTGATAACTTGACTGATTATGTTAGTTAAAGTGAAGTTATATTAAAACGACGCATGATAAACGGTCGTAACGTCTCACGATCGTAAACGAGCGTGAAATTACGCTCATACGGCGATAATAATTAATCCGTAAGAGTACTCATTCAATTTGCCTGAAATTTTATCAGTAAGATATCGGCAAATTAATTTATTGATATTTTTATTGAAATAAAAAAATTGATTGGTAATTTTTCATTTGATGTAACTAAATATTTGAATTGAATTTTTTTTAATCTTGTTGGTATCGAGTTTAATTTTTTTCGAGCACACTTAGTACCCTAAACTTATTTGTACTCACATGTTTAATCAAATACATGATAAAAGCGCATGTATTTCATTTTTTTTTATATATTTAATTGTAATCACGTATACATAAAAATCATTATATCCAGTTGTTTCTAATAAAAAGAAATATTTCTTAATAATGGAAGAATATGTTTTTTTTACGCGAATTTTTATCTCATATATTAAAGATGATGATGACAGTAACAGTCGTTAATTCACTGCCGTAATCACTGCTGTCAGAAGCAATCAGGAAGATCGGGAATTAGTTCCCTTCTGTAGCGCGATTTTTGATATTTAATGAATCATTTAACTTTCCTTTATGGATCGATTCCATAAAGCTCAACATAGAAATAAGATGAAAGTCGCTTCTCACTTTTAGGATCGCTCTTTTCTCTGTCAGATATTAACCGGTGTATCACTCGACAGAGGGATCTTGATCTGGTCTAATCGTTAAGTCATCCTTCATTAAACGCGGCGATAACGCGATTATTTTAAGATTCAAAAAATTTATTTTATCCTGTTTCGCGATTGTTTACGAAACAAGATATATTTGATCGCGGAATCTTTTTTTTTTTTAAAGTCTTTCTTTTTTAATTGAGAGACATAATCGATAAATTTTTTGATGATTCTTTTAATCGCGGCAAATTATCAACTATGTTTAATCTAAAAATTCTAATAAATTTTATATTGTACGTATTTCGAACATTTTCGTGTAATATAATAAAGCAAAATATTTTATATATATGTTTAATACAATGTATATAATGCGACAAAATATGTATAAATGTATATAAATATTTTACGTATTTTCAATATATATTATTATATTATA
>JBCAUJ010000123.1:8086955-8097110 GCA_038406275.1 Cataglyphis albicans | reverse complement strand
TTTAGCGGCGATGCCGCGAACGAGATAACAGACGGAGAAGCAGAAGGACGCGGATCCGGAGAGTATCGGACGGAGAGAGAGAGAGAGAGAGAGAGAGAAGAACGTGACGAAACTGGGACGCACGAGCTTCGAAATTCTAGGAACGTGCGAACGGCGCCCTCATGATTCATCAATGAAAAATTCGACCCAGTTGTCATCGTGTCCGACGTTAATAATCTCGGTAAATTTGAAGCAGCCTCGAGGGGAGGGCGGATGGGGAGGGAAAGATGGCGCCGACCGCAGAGAGAATCGCCGGCCTCGACCTAATCGTCCTACTCGGCCGAGATCTTGTCGGCTCGCACGTGTTGCGAATTATTCGGGGACTCGTACGCGCTTTATCGCGTCACGTCGCGGAAAAATACGAAGAGGTATCTACGTCGAAAAACTTGGAGAGAAACAGAAAATTGTTAAAATTAATAGAATATTTCATTTCCATGAAAAAAAAAAAGAAAAAAAGAAAAAAAGAGTCGTTACTGTTAGCGTTTTATTAAAACTCTTATATTGAGATATTAAATTAATCTAATAATCTTCCATGATTATATGTATATCCTCTTGAGCAACCTTTGTATAAATATATGATATACTAATAATTTTTTAAAATGCAATTAAAAAAAATATTTCGACGATAAGGCTTTTTGAATTCTGTTGAACACACAATTTATATGCAAATTATTTATGTCAGCGAGTGAAATATAGTGCAATTAACTTCTTCATTTGTGCCATTTACTTTGCGGTTGTTGATTCGAGGGGGAAACCGTAGTTTGCGCAAACTGCGAATAAGATCCTCGCCCGCGGGTGGTGACGAGAAAATTTCCTTTCGCCATGAACTTGAACTTCCATTTCCTCCTACAGATATCGTTTCCTTTGCTACTTTGCCCCGAGGTCAACAGCATTTCTGTCGTCGCTCGGATATATTCGCAACGCCACGAGCCAATTGTTCGGCCAATCGGAAAATTTCCGATACAAATTTTTGCCGTCCAAACCGAGTGTCACGCGATTGAAAATCAGATCGTGGATCCTTTCCCGGCGGCGAGGATTTACAGTCTATTTCCGCGGCGCCGTAAGTCACGGGATTAAATGAGGGAAAGATCGCGTAATCAGCGATGACGTAATCGATTCGTTTAAATCCCACGCGATAATTATATCGAGGCAATTAAAAAGGATTATAGGAAATAAAGTTGTCGTTTATTTAATATTAAATGCAACGTGAAAAGAAATCGAAAGAATAAATAAAGAAAGTAGCTCGACATTGAGTTTATCGTTAATTCTGAGAATATAAATAAATCTGTTGAAGTAAAAAAAAGTGAGAAATCTCTCGCTCGTGTTGCATTCTTGCTGCAAGAATCGTGTTATGATGCGAAGGTTGAAGAACAACGCGGAAAGAAAACAAGAAGCCGAGCTAACCGAGCGACACATACCTCGGTAAGAGAGACGCAATGAGGATGAAGCAAGGAACGCGGTATTGCCTCGAGAAAATTTACGATAACGCGATCCCAGAAACATCGCGGAAAATGAGGGCGATATGTATACACATAGAATATCGTTGGGAGCGTCCCGCTTAAACGATTTTCTTCAATCCCCCGTATTACTTCGCCCCCTTGCGAATCCACCTCCTTTTTCCTTAAATAACGGGGCTTTATCGCGCTTATTTATCGCACTCACAACTCGTTCTCCTACTTTCCTGCATCGGATTTAATCGATATAACGAATGATAACGGCTGATCTTACTATATAAGGTATTCCTTACGAAGGTTAAAGTAAGAAGATTCAATTGTGAATCCAAATCAGCTGATGTTAAATAACTTGGTTAATTAAAATTTCTCGGTGCATTTAAATTATCAGTGAGATATTTAATTGGTAAAAAAATTTTTTTAAATTACTTACAGCTTGCTGGTTATGCTCGTAATTGATAAATAAAGTTCAGCGTATAGTATAATGTAATTAATGCAGTGTAATTAATTGAACAGCGTATATAATGCCAATGCATGTAATACCATCGAAATTAATACTCGAATATTAACCGGGAGTTTACAAATTTTTGGTCAGCGATTTACCTCCCACGATATTATCCGCTTATACCAAGGATTAATTGAGAAAAGGTCACTGCAATACGTGTAACGCTATTCTCGTTACATTCTGTATTGTATCGCTTATATTAAAAAATTAATACAAAGGATATTATAAGCAAATATCATAAAATTGTATCTTTAATTTATACGAGAATTTTTTTTCTTCAAAAATAGCCAGACAAGCTATTTCTCCTGCTAATAAATAAGTAAACAAAAATATCTGTCCAGTATCCATAGTCCTTCCTTACGTAAGATGATTGCTTTTACATCTTTTACATTAGATAAAATCTCCTCGTTTCCGTGTTTCCGTACTCCGTATGCGAAATCTCTTTTCGCGACGCGAGAGCGTTTTGTATTGCGCGAGGCTCACCTGGAAAGCCCTTTTTGTAGCCCGGAGGCAAGAATGCGGCGGGTGGCGTGATGGGTGGCGCCGCGTCCCAGGGGGGCACCACATCCGGTTGCATGCCGTAGCCCGGCGGAAGCTCCAGGACCTTCTGCTGCTTCTCGCAGCGTCGCCGTCGACGGCCGCCCGGCGTGAAGGTTTTCACGGCCGCCAGGAAGCCGACCCCGCTCATGTCTTCCCGTCGAGATTTCGTTTTCGCGTGCTTTCGGCGCCGATTCGTCCGACCAACTCTCTCCGCGATCACTCGCGTCCGGGATAATCCGGGGTAATCGGGCGTTTGTGCGCCCCGGAGACGATATAACGGTGACGATCGATTGATGGGAGAGATCGGGAGACGTATTATCGATTGATCAAGCGATCGATCCACTAATCCACGTGGAAGCCATGGCGAGAGCTTGGGAAAGAATACATTTTTGTCCATGATTGAATTCCGGATTATCAATGAGTGTCGTGACACGCGATACGATCAAGGTGGAATTTGAGAAATGCAAACGCGATGAAATGTGAGCGACACGAATAGCGTAATGGAATTAAACTCGAGAATGTAGGCGCGATATAAAATCGGATTAATATTATACAGAAGCTTCTCTCTCGCGATCAAATATCAGGAACGAATGAGAGAGAGAGAGAGAAGGATATTTTTTAATGAAATATCTTTATCAACATTTTGGTTTCGCATTCACGATTCAATAATTCGCCCATATCGTGTCGCTATATTTGCCGATGAACGTTTTTATATTGGTATCATGCTGCAATTGATTTGTCGCGAGAGAGATAGAAAGAAAAAAAAGAGAGACGAAGAAAGAGATGTTATTTTGGTGACTACAATAGTTGCGTAATCGGAGCAGCTTTGCAATACAAGTTTAAAACGATCACCAGTTGCGCGCCTTAATAACGGGTGTCGCATTAAATCGGTCGTTACGTACCGAAGATAAGAAGCGTAGGATGTCTGTGTATCGCGAAACTGTATATTCAGTGGAAAACTTTTGATCGCGCCCAGGCATTAATCCTACTGTGCCGCTGGATAAGCTTCTTTTCACTCGAAACAAACGCATTGTTCACTCGATTTCCCGCAATAATCTTGATTCCCAAAGCGGTACAATAATCGAACGAATCGCGCGCAAATTTATAAATTTAGATTTCATCAAACAAATATTTCTCTCGTGCGAGAAATAATATTTATCTTAAGATTCAATATTTTCATTAGCAGAATTAAAAGTGTGAAGTCTTCTCAGAAATACAATTTAATTTTCTACCTTGTCTAAATACGTCTAAATACTTTTACAGTTATATATGGCTCACTTTTATTATGGAATGCATATCGTAATTAAAACAGTGATTAAATAGTACTTTGGTTTAACGGAAATGTCATTTTCATATTTTATATAAATTGTTATTATTTATAAATAACACAGATATTGCAAAATTGTAAAAATAATTAAATTGTGTCGACAATAAAGGAAGAATATAAATATTATTTTATCTGATAATTTTTTTCTTTATATAAAATCCTGTCATTGTTAAAATCGAACAAAGAATTAATCGCCTTTTGTATACAAAATTATTCTCTCATTTATTTCCTCGTTTTTTTTTTTTTTTTTTTTTTTTTATTCAGTGTGTACCGTATCTTGTTTTCAATATATCCAAAATCAATAATTATCGATAAAATCGAAACTATTTGCAGGGCTACGCGCAATTTCAAACTTTCCCTGGAATGCAACATAGACGAGCTTCCGGAATTTGCATCGCATTCTCTGTAAAAGCTGTTCACAAGTAGAAACGAACGTTAACGCGTAAAGAATTCGGCCAACGAAATTTTTCACGTGTTTCGGACGCTTGCGATTATTATAAGAATTTGCACAAAATCTGCACATAAAAATATAACGCCATTAAAAATAATGCTGAAACATATACGGCGTATATGCGAGTATATAATTGCTATATTGATCGCTTTTATTTTCCACGATAACGCGAATATTACTTTAAGCTTATTCATATATATATATATATATATATTAATAAAAACGAAATATACTGTTCGATATTCGCGAGAAGATTAAAAACTGAAGCATCCTTTGCCATCTACTAGATACAGCGCATTGAGCGGATAGATTTTGATATTGTTCATAGAATATGCATGCCGATCGCTTAAATTGTTTATGAATCGGTACACGGATTTATATTAAATTACTGCCATGTCAGCCACTTTTCATTTATAAAACTTTCATATCTACGCCTACATCCTCGTCGCGCATTCGAGTTCCGTCTATGAAATATATACATACGTATATATATTTTTTTTTTCTCTTCAATATTATTTCTGAAAGCTCACTGGATATTATTTTCAAGAGTTATATTTATTTGTCCGTTGCGTCAGACTGATTAAATGCTTTGAATATGATCGGGAAAAATAATGCGGAGCTTTTACACAGTTTTGTTTTGCTAAAAAACAATGATTCACGATAGATAATTTTAATAAACGGAACACGACAGGTATTGATAAATCAATTTTCAACGATAGTCTCGTTTCATGTGTAAAAAAGCGTAGTGATAAATAAATCAAATAAGGAACTCACATTAAAAAGCAGATCTTACACGAAACTAAACTCGTGATTTCCCTCACCGTTGATCTTTGCGACGCGTTATGCGAGAACCAACAAAATTGGCGCAACAAAACATTAAGATCGAGATGGACGATTTGCAAAGGCTCGACATATCTTATTATATCGTTAACATTCACAAAGCGAATGGCGGTCCACGAAGGGAGATGAACAGATGCAGACACGCCTGGTGTTGCTGGGATTTTGCTAGTTACACGATCTATTTTAGGCTCTCGATCGAGTGACCTTGACGAATCACCGTATATCGAGCGAAGTCGACCCCACGCCGGAAGTGCGAATCGATCACCAGTTGCGCGCGTAGACGTGTGATGGAAAGCGACGAGAGACAGAGAGAAAGAGAGAGATAGCGAGCGAGCGTATCCTTTCTTGAATGAGATGCGCTCCTCGCGAGAGCGTGCTCCGTACTGACGGCCCGTTACTACTTACTCGTGCTTGTCTCTCTCTCTCTCTCTCTTTCTCTCCTCCCTTTGTCTCTCGCGGCGCGCGCCGAAGTAGTCGAAGCCGGCTGCGCTCAGCCGGCCTGATCGCGCGCTGCGCGCGCAAGTGATAGAACCGTAGGATTACTGCGACCGCTCCGGCGCTTTCGCTCGCGGCCAAAAAGACGCGTGGGCGTTCGGCTGGTGATTGCAAAAGGGAGACGCGGTGGGGGATGCCAAAGGATGGAGGCAGGGCTGGACCTGTTTGAGAGATATACCGAACAAATTGCACTGATAACTTTCTAGAGACGGCGTTCGCAACCGGATACGCGTTATACGCATACAGCTCGAAAGATATTAAGATTTCTTCTCGTGCAAAGTGGACTTTATCCAACGTTGAATTTATATAATAATTTTTCTGCGCACAAAAGTAATAAATATATATGTAGAATTTCTGATTACTGTAATTTATGAAGAAATTAGAATAGAAATTACATATTATTAAAATATTATGTTCTCTTTTTTCGTTTATTGTGTGAGAAAGATTTCCTTTTAAATTTTTGGAAAAAACTTTAGACAAACTTTTATTTTTTATTCGTGGATTATTATTTCATCCCATTTCATTATGAACGAGAACTTGTTATTATGTCGAACACATTGCGAAGTAACAAGAAAATATGAGAAATACCTTCTTCATTATATCCTACATTATCTTGTTAGTATTTCTTCTCGATAAATAATGCGAGAGTCGTAAATAATAACATTCTTCAACATAAATTGCGAACGATAATGCGCAAAAAGTGATGGTTGTATTTTTTTACGTAAGATTTTATAGCAATAATACTGATTCCTAGATGAGACATTTTTTCGATTTTATAACCATAAAAAAAAAAAAATTATATTAAAGATTAAACTAATAAAAAAAAAATGTTTTACTTTTTCATATGAATCCTGAAAGCAATATATATTGCTCGTGTAATATCGCGGTATAAATTGTTATTTTTAATCTATTCCATCCTTTCGCATCCAATCTTGTCATATAAAATAATAACCACATCCAATCTTGATTATAATATAAAATAATAACGTTTATTAAATTACAATTGTGAAAAAGATTTTAAAATCACACTGAATTTTTACTCGCTTACTCGTGCTCGGCAGCTCAGTATCGTGATTCCATCTCTTGTTTATATATATATATATATAATTTATTTGCACTTGTACATAGGCTGTACGTTATAATAAATATTTTATCGACGATTTCCATACGCATGATTAATATATATCTATTACACATTAATACATATCATATTCATTAATTTTATATTTATCGATAAATCGTGCATTTAGTTGCAAAAGTCAATGAAAATTCGTAATAAATATGAACGGATGGAAATTAAACAGGCACTAATTACAAACGGGGAAAGCAAATAAGCGAGCAAAATAAGGAAAACAAAATGGAATCTCTTTCATCAATATATTACATTTTATTATTTTTACATAAAGTAGACCTTTAAACAAAGATATATATATATATATATATATATAATTCTAATAATTTATATCGTGTATAAATATTCTTGTAAATTAAACGGCAATCAGTTGTATGAAAAAGAGAATACTGTATAAAGTGATACCACTGTATCTTTTATTTAATGAAAATGGATATTAATATAAATTAAATTGCGAACAAAATAATCGTTACAGTTTATTGCAACATCACATAATATTCTCGACAATTATAACAACAATTATAAACTAATATTTCCTCGGATAGTATCACATGCATCATCGGATAATAGCAATATAGCTACAATTATGCGCATTATTCGATACTTGACGTAGAAAAACAATCATTCGATGGATGCAGCGAGCAACCGCGATTAATTCTCTCTATCCGCATTTCCGCGGGCATCTGCACAATCGCAATATTTACATTGCATAATCCACCGTATTCCTACCGAAGCTCGCACGTTCGATCGTACGTTACATATACGGGCTCTCTTCATATACCTCGGCTTACCGGTCACGTGCACATGTACATATCGGATCCGCTTCATTATTCATCACGCGCGTATTTCATCCCTAACTCGAGAGGGCGTATTCAAAGTCGCAATATAATTCGTCGCACTACACAATAATATACAATCTTTTTATACGCGAAATTTTTTTATGCCTTAAAAAATAGCGCAAAATTAAATATTTCGAATTTCCGTCATCCGACCCGCGGGATAAAATTTGCGAGCAATCCTCGAACCTCGAAGAGATGAGAGCAGACGAACGGGGCACCAGACGACGACGATTCGTGCCTGTGGAAGGAGGAAGAGTAGGAGAATAGGTGGAGGGGTGGAGAGATCGCACGAGGGATCGAGGAAGATAGAGGGACCGTCGTAGGGCGGCGGGGTTAGGGAAGGGACCGGCGTCGTGCAATCCGCTACTCGTACCCCGGGCAAGGGAACCGATCGTTACTGGGGAAAACTCGGGTGGCGGTGGAGGGGTCTTTTCATTTTCCGAGGGGGCGCCGCCGCCGCTGCCGAAAGGGAGGAAGGGAGTCGCGGGAACGAATGGAAGGCTAGAGGGTGGAGGGAAAATTTCGCCGTTCTGCGTTCCGGATTGAGGGACGCGAGGAGAAACAGACAGAAAGCGAGCGAGCGAGCGAGAGAGAGAGAGAGAGAGAGAGAGAGATAGATAGAAAACGGACATCGCGCGATCGGGATCCGCGCTGTAGTATCAGCAGTATCGATCATTATATATACCGTTGGCCCCCCTTCGTCCCCATCTCGCACCGCTTTCGCCGCCCCTAGTCAGACACGCGCGCTTGTCTCCCTCGATCCATCGTCAACGTGTATATGACCACGTCGACTCCATCAAGCCCCGCCAACCTTGGACTCTGGTAGCCGGCAAGCCAAGAAACGAGACAGCGCTGAGACGAGCGAATAACGAGAGGGTGAGCGAGCGCGCGTTGCGCTAACGACTTTTGCTTTATTAAGTTATTACTACCGTTATCTCTGCGCGCACAGGTAATGATAACATGATACTTTCGCTTTGTGTACAGCCAAACTACTTTGCATCTCGAAATGTCACGGCATAGTATTTTCAGGAGATAATATTTCAGAACACTCGTTAAATAAATCATAAGCGTAATGTGACGTGGTCATATATCCGTCTAATAAGGTTTTTTGGAATCTAATTTCCGTTTTATTTTCAAATATAAATAGCGTTAACAATACACGATAATACGATTACTTTGCAACATAATGGGAACATGTACGCTCTTCGATAAGATATTAGTAGAAAATAATTTCTTTACAACCTTCACCCCCATTTCTCGATTAACGACGTGCTTTATTCGCGGTAGTTTGAAAGTCTTGCTTTTGATAACCGCTATCGCGAGAGAAGACTTTACAGCGATCTCCTGAGGATAAGGAAAAGTGAATAGGGAGATCGGTTTATGGAACCTGTCGTAGTTTACGAGTATCAGACGTGAACAAACTCGTCAGGAATTCACTTAGATGACGCGTAAATACAGTTATACGAGTACTTTAACAAACGTAAAAAAAAAATAAATAAATAAATAAAAATCATTCTCCAATTATCTTGTTCGTCTCATAGCATCTCTTTTTTATGTTGTATATTTTTTACCGCCGATTATATATATTGCGAAACATTTCGAAAAGCAGGAAAAAATGTCAAACGTGTATTACTTTTCAAAGAGTCATATTTAATTTCTCAAAGTGACTTATGACAGCAGTAGAACGCGTATTAAAGGAAAACGGAAGTTCACTAAATTGACTCACTTATATGTTTGAGAGAACTGTAATCGTTTCGATTTTGGTGCAGCCAATTAGAATAGCTCTTCGACCGAGATGAAAGTATATATCGGGCGCTGTCATGTATAAGCAATTTCCGGGGGAAAATCTCGTAAAAGAGAGAAGTATCGTAAAGAAGCCAAGTTTACGCTGGCCGTAAAAAAAAAAGCATGAAATGGAAGGAGAGTAGAAAAATTAATGAATGCGGGCACGAAACGTCGTCTCCTTCAATATGATATGACTCGAGCATGCTTGGAGAACCGTCTTCCAGCAAACGCTTTCGCTAAAACGAATTCCTAGGTTTTATAACGAGACTGCTATACGCAAGATGGCTCGTTAATGAGAAATGTCGTCTCGTCGTCATCTCACGATCATACACACATGTTCCGTATACGCGGTATACCGTGTATGCGATATCAATTATGAGCACCGAAAAGACAATGATAATAATTGGGCAACTTGCAAAAATGTCGCTCAATTAAAACGTAATTATTTTTCCTTTAATATTTTTATCATTTAACGCGCGTTCAATTTACTTTAATATATAAGTTCCTCGAAGTAAAATTTAATTAAATCGGAGCTGAGATTGATTGATGAAGCCAAAATGAGTGTCTGAGTATCAAATTTATTTAAATTTGGGAAAGTTACGTTTGTTAGACGATCGTATTTTTCTTGTAAGAAGACAAATCGCTGAAGTAGCGCGTTTTGATGGCTGACAGAATAACCGCATTTTTCAGCGAAGACGGAGAAGCGAGAGAGAGAGAGAGAGAGAGAGAGAGAGAGAGAGAGAGAGAGAGA
>JBCAUJ010000123.1:8045674-8080330 GCA_038406275.1 Cataglyphis albicans | reverse complement strand
AATATATTGCTGTGACACTTTACGAATTTCGCGCATATGTCTGCTAAATCAAAAACCTGCTTTCCATTCATTCGTTACATCAATTAATATATATTAAATGATTACGATCTTTGTACTGCCAAAACATGGTGAAGTATTTCGTAACAAAAAGTCGCAACAATAATTTCTAAAAATCCTGCAAAAGCTGTTGAAAGTCTGAATTCTCGGACAAACAGCTGTTGATTACAATCCCTTCAGAAACGACCATCGCAATGACGTGAAACGTGACCGAGCAACTGTAAACGAACGTCGCAAACTCTCGGTACTTGTCTGAAAAAAAAAAAAGAAAAAAAAGGACACAAAAAAGGAGGATGTAAACATTGGTGTGGTAGTGACGCGAATTTTCCCGAAGATCAAGACCTTGACCTCCCGTCAAGGTTCCTACATCGTCGTCGGTATATTTCCCTTGCATCGATTTCGGCAGATGAAACTCCACCCAGTCTCTTTCAAACGCCCATTGGGAACAAACTGACAAGAGGAGGGCAATTTAGGGTTAACCATGATCGAATGTCTACTTGCAATTTTCAATCAAGCGGAATTTTTTTCAAGCTGCAGCCACGTGTACTGCAATAATACGTGAATACAACCACGAATCTGATAATAAAACCTCGCGTGAAATTGCACGATACTAATCTGAAATTAGAACAATCAATTTTATTTGGAAGTAAAAGAGATGTCTGTGTGCGTGTTGTGTGGAAATAAAATTTTCTTTCTTCTATGTATAAAGAAATATATCCTATTGTATTTTCATTAAAATATGATAAAAATTTATATTGTTTTTCTTTATATTATTAACATTTACATTTGCATGTTTAATGTATTATTTTTTTAAAAAATATCTATAATGTATATATAATGTATTACTTTTTTTTTAAATAGTACAAAATTTAATTTAGTCTTCATATATTATTTTTATATCAATTGCTGTATTTTAGATGTGAACAAATGCATAAATTTTGTCAATGAAAGACT
Source organism: Cataglyphis albicans (assembly GCA_038406275.1). Classification (NCBI taxonomy): domain Eukaryota; kingdom Metazoa; phylum Arthropoda; class Insecta; order Hymenoptera; family Formicidae; genus Cataglyphis; species Cataglyphis albicans. Next base: position 8,079,319 of record JBCAUJ010000123.1, on the reverse strand, counting down.
CGATCCGTGCCAGGGATACTGCGAGAAGGAAGTATCAATAGCGAGATAGGGACGGGAGGGGGGGAGGGGGAATTTCGTTTAGGATCTATGCTCCAATTCATAACTATCTGCGCTTCGTCTCGCGTTGGCCTATTGAATCGTAGATTGAAATCGGTTCGTATGTATAGATGGATGATACTGTGGCGCGGCCACGTCCGGCAATTTTGTGGTTGAAATTCGGTTAATAAAATACATCGCTACGTTCTTCACTGTCGAGAGCTATTCCCACAAATGATGGAGAATCATCGCTGTCGCTCGTTCATCTCGACGGCTTCGAATATTCGAAACAATTAACGAACACGTAAATATACGTAATATATGTATATATAAATCCGTCAAATTCGCACTCTTTAAATTTTTAATATTTTAATTATAAATTTTTACGTAATTTTCTCTATAAAGGAAAAAGTAAACACGAACGCAAATATGAGCGACGACAGGGGCCAAGAAAGATTGGTTTAATTGTATCACCGATTGTTAAAAATTCAATCAAATTTTTCTTTGACTTTACGAGAGCCTCAGTGAGCGATCTGACGTATATGATCTTATTTATATTTGTAAGCAGCCTTCGGATAGGAAAACGTATGTAATTTGCATGCAGCTATCGATTTATTCCGAGCCTTGATGTTAGGCTCTCCCTGGTTACATCTCATTTTCCTTACTACTCTCGCTCTTCTAACACGTACGAATGGATATGTGTACGCAAACAGAGAAGCCATCGAGACGTACAACGAGTGTCTCAAAAATTTCGTAAAGGACGGAGAAATCCGCAAAAAAAAAAAAACTTACATTTTCAATTTGCTCGTAGGCCGAAAGCTTATTATTAATGCTTTGTAATTTTTGATAATAAAAATTAACCGCGAAAAAAATTTTCGGAACAAAAGCAAGCGCCATGTGTCTGCTTCCGTTATTCTGAGACACCCTGTACGTAGATGGTATGAAAAATACGTGATAGCCAAATCGAAATCTGGAATTGATTGAATTGCTTTTTCAGCGTGTAATCAAAACATGAATAATTGATCGCCAAATGAAATATTCCTCTATCGAAGAATATCATATTTAAATTATAATAATTTCATATTTTTCACATTTATCATATTTTAACAATTTTGACATTTGTAATGACCGCGTGGAAATTCTCTGCAAAACGTGAAATCTAATATCAATTTCCACTGCAGTTCCCCTAAATTATTAAATGCTTCTTAAATGATTAAACGAGATGCGCGGTTAAAATGTTTTGTTGTCGCCCAAGTTATCGTCTTCCGAATCTACCGTTTAGCGAGAAGTTATTATCAAAGTTTGCGTTATCTTCACTAAGTACACAACGGGTGGCCGATACAAGAATTTCCGGCGGAAAAATCGCCAAGTGTTCATCAAAGCGCCATTGTTCTCTTACCGCGAAGCGAGTAAACTTTCGACAATTCATGGAAAAATGATGAGAGGAAATACGAAATCGGGAAACAAAAGCGGAAACCAGTAGGTTTTCACATTTTTTTGTTATTGACGAAGAGCTATTATTTGGGAAATATCGTTGCCATTGAACGTCACGCTTTTTGCAGAGATATTAGGGAAAATTATCGCGTGGCCAAATTGAAATAAACCAGCATTCAATCTCCGTTCGATTCGCGAATTACATCCGCGTTCCTACGGGAATTCAGAAATAGTTTCACCCTATAATACGAGCACGCGTTAATTCGAGTATGAATAATCCGACCAAATTAAATCTCGATTAGGAGCGGATCGCGCCCATCGAGAGTTGATCGTTTATAAACGAGGGGATGAGATTCGCTTTAAAAAGACGCTAGCGATTGTCACGAGCTATTAATTCCACGCATTAAGCATTAAACAAAATAAACGGGTTTGCGTGGAAGCGTTTCCCCTCTTCGAGAAATAATATAAAAAATAATATTAAATTTATGTTGTGGCGCGTCGCTCTACTACGGTTCACGCACGTGTCCGAATTATTAATTCAAGCATAATCCCTTCCTGGCAACGGGCATCGACATTACGATACAATTCTTCTCGAGCGCGGCGACGTAATGCAATTATCTCAGCGCGAACTTTAATTGATTTTCGCGCTAGAGAGAGAACCGTCGGCATTCCGTATTCGCAGGAAGTATCAGTTCCTTTGAATTAAAGCGGTAAATTCATTTGTTTTTTTTTTCTTTCTTTTTTCTTCTTCACAACACTCGCAAGTAGAAAGACAAATGTTTTAAACATATAACGTCTCTTTTATTCTCCGCTCTCGAATTTAAAGAGTTTGTTTCTAAAGCGACCCGGCGACTAATATCAATGGGTTATTCTTCCATCGCGGGTTTGTTATAATGCGAATGTAAAAATGCTCGCGATAATGAAAGATTACCAATTTTTCCAATTACCGAGTTTCTATGGTATAACGAGAATTCGCGCGAAAATATTTGTCGGCGTTCTTGTGATATTATTTCAAGCACTCCGCGGCTCGTCCCAATTCCCTCCTATCCGTTTTCCCTGACATAAGAGCGCCTGCAACTCCGCTCTTCGACCAGCTCGCCCTTTTACAAAGTGCCCGAGTGTATGCCAGAATGTGCCGCAAACTTCGCCGAACACGGGCGGCTGAAATGGACGATTATCCGCAGCCGCCAAAAACACGCTCGAGCCGAGATAAGGCAATTTTAGGACGACGGAGCCGGGATTACGGGAAGAATAGCAAATCGCATAGAACCTCAAATATGCTGGTGTCACTCGCGCATAACGATAGCAATCCCTTTTTACGCGACTTTCGTGCCTCGCGGGAACGACGCGGGATTGAGGAATAAATTTCACATATAAACGATTCGCGCGATCGATACAGCGCCAATGGGCAAATGTTTACGAGCGCCAGTAGGATATTTTTTCCGCTTGGACTTGGCTTGATTCACGAGGCAGCTCTTCCTCGAATAGATATGTGTAAATTGTATAGGCTCGAAAGCCCCCATCGGATCGATAAAGATTGCTTCCCTCATCTTTTTTTTATAAAGTAAAATCCCTTTCCCATTTTCTCTCGTACAGGCCTGTTGCAATCTGGTTACGTCAACGCTTCTAATCATAAATTAAACGGAAGAGCGTAATTCTTAATTGGCGAATGCGGCCTTCATATTCAGAGCGTAAAGTGTCAAATATTGTAGTGGATGCACGGTTCAGCTTGAACGGAGCTCAGTTGCTAAATTACCGCAGATATTACGTAAATAACACTGGAGCGCAGGAAATAATACCTATTCAGTCGCGTTAAGTATAATGCTCTCTGAACAATTTTCTCTATTCTCGCGTGCACCATAGTATGAAGATAAAGCTATATGTGTCATCATCGATATACATATATTTCGCCCATGTACTATATTTTCCGCAATAATGCAGTGCTTTAGTTGGCGTTAAGCCACGCCCGCGTTCAACATAATTCTCGAATTGCCTGCTCTATGCATCGCTCAATATACATTAATGGACATGGTAATCAAAATGTGGCGTTCGTGAAAAATCGCGATCTAAAATCTTGTGTAGCGCGGCTTCTTTGAGAAAAGTGCGATGACTTTGCTTAAAAGTATTTTATTCACAGATAAAAAAAAAACCACGTGTACAGGATGCAATATGTCATAACAAAAAAATACCAATAAAAATGAGATTGCTAATAATTCTTCAATGCATGTCGCGAAAATAATGTGTTACTTTGTTAAAGGGGAGTAATACATTCATGTCACTTACGTTTTCTGGATCTCTACTGATGCAATTTTTCCCGCAAATATGTGTAAACATTTCAAGAGTATCTCGTACCAAACACGTAATACACTTACCTAAAACAGAAAAATAAAAAAGTGCTGATTACAGCGTCACTGTATAATGACAATAACCAATAGCAGTGTTGTGTATATCAGTTGTTACATAATAATGAGGTTTATAGGATTTAACAAAGGGCACGTGGAATATGAAATCGATTTTCGAGTGCACTCGCAATTTTTCGCTTCTATAAATTCTCCGCGAAAAATGCACCCTGTATATAGAATGGGCATGACTATTACATAATGCAACGAAGCTTCGTGAGATGCGGGGATACAACAGACGTTCAGTTTTCAATTTCATATCGCATTTTCATTTCCTCTACATTCTCAATAGTAATACGAGAAAGGAAAATGTTGCGTAATCATTCCATGCGATATGATCTCATAACAATTTTATGCTAACATCACAAGTCTTGTTTCCTATCTTTAGGTTTTTTTTTTTTTTTTTTGTATGACTATAAAAAGGTGTAACAAAGCTTTTTATAAACACGACGGAAATACAGTATTTTTTTAAAATAAAGTAAAATCAAAGAACACGAGAGGATTAAAATATGAAAAGGATTTATCTAAAAAGAGATGAAAGCACAAAGATGATTCGTAAAACAAAAGAAGATCCCTCTTTCCGCAAATTTCGCGATAGCGTCAGTTATGCGACCATGCATACCAAAAATTTTCAAGTTTGGAAAATAACTATAACGCTTCGATATCTTTGTCTTTTGTCGTTCGCGAGAAGATAGTCGACGCACATCTTTAGCTGTTCACATTCATTGAATTCTAGTGATTAAATACCTCTCTTTCAACTTGAAAGAAATTCCTTCTCCACTGTAAGAAAATAGTCTTTAAAATATTTTAGCTAACATATTCCTCTATCGCGGAATTTCTCCTTTGATATATGCGAGAAAGCAAGGCTAACCGAACAATGTATTTTTTTTTCTTTTTTACACGAAATACAAAGTTTAAAAAGGATTTAGCTTTTTGACAGATTGTTTTAAATAAATAACTTTTACATAAAATATTTTATGCGAAATATTAAACATCGAAAAACGCCGTATAAATATTACGACTCAATAATTTTCATGCAAAAAGACGTGCTAATTATTTCCATTTGCGAAACTATTCAAAGGAATAATTATTGTCTGTAGCTATTGGATCGTCTACCACTTGGCCATTAAATTGTTGGCGATTACTTGCTTCCGCCGTGTATCCTTCTGCCTGAACTGTATCTGACCGCTATTACTAGAAAGTGGCATTCGAGTTCGACGAGCCCAATTAATTACGATTCAAGTAGATAGCAAACGAGTTTAAGTTACACAAGCACACAAATTACAGCAGCTGTAGATACAAAAAATAACAATTTATTTATTGCTTAATTTAATACAAAATTAAATACGATGTAAGGTTTTCTTTTGTCTATATTATATTAAATTAATTATTTATATCTTATTATAGAGACCTCATTAAAATTTTATTTTAAAAAATAAAATTTGTTTAATTATATAAGAATGTGTTTACTTAATTAAAAAATATAATATATTTATATATATAAAAAAATATCGAATTCTTCTTTAGAGAAATAATTTTTTCACAAAAAAAATTTACAATGTATTCTTAAAAACATTCTTGATTAATCGCAGAGAATTTTTACGAAAGCGTATACAATTGGGTGAGAAAACGATCCAAAGGATGAAGAAAAAAATTTGGCATCCATTATTAATGTCTCAAAATTTTAGACCGACAGCAAGCGAGAACAACGTCAGGGGATCACGGGATTTTCTCTCATCGCCGCGGGGATGCCGATTTTCCCGAATCCCTTTCCCCCCCGTCCCCAGGACGCGAATCCGATCGTTTCTCCGCGTACCACGCTGTCACGCCTCTCCCCATCCCCCCCCCCCGCGCTCTCGTGAAAGCACCCACTCGTGAAAGTTCTCTCCAGCATTTTATTCCTCCAGAATCGCTGACGGTCGAGAAGAGAAGAGCGGAAGTGTCGTTTCGTCCCACAGCGAACGAGAAATATTTCCTTCTTCGGCGCGGGGTTACGACGGGATCACGTCCCGGAAAGCTCTCTCTCCTCTTCCCTGCCCTCCCTTCCTCCTCCAGGCACTACCGGTTGGGCCATCACGCCACCCACGCTTCTCCCAAGGTTAATCTAATACAAAAGCGACAAGATCTTGTCTCGAGATTCTCCCGCTATCCTTCTCCTTCCCCCTCCCCCCTGTCTATCTCTCTCACTCTCTCTCTTTTCTTTCCTTCGCTCATCCCGACGATGTTCAAGAATGCCGAAAGCACTCACGACCTACTCGCAGAGTTACCGTCTTGGTTGCGGTTTCACCCACTGAGATATATCCTTACTTATTCTCCTCCGTACATACGCCGCGAGATATATGGCCGGTATTCATCGCGTTCAGCGCAAAAATTACGCTGTTACGCCTCTGCTCGCGAGAAGGAACTCTTAAATCAATGTTTTCGAGAATAGGATCTTCCGTAACGGCGCATCCAAGATTGTCGCGGTAAAACGCGCGTTTTGCGAGAGATAAACATATGGACGAGATGATTTTATACGTCAAATTATTGTCCTTTTTATCATAGAAGGTCTCGGAAGGTCTTCTCAGCCAAGAATTTTCCGCGAGATGTAATTCCTTCGGAATACTATATTTATCCGATGTTGCGGTAAATATATCTGGAAAAGGGCAAGCTTTAATGCTTTCGATTTTCTTGCGGGTAATCTTCCACATATATCATTCTTACTCTTCCTCCTAGTCTCACGTTACAACCAACCACATCTGCTGTACGTCTACCGTGAAATCGTTTAACCTTGGAAGGTAACCCCGTGCCCTTCGGATAAGACTGGCATACGAGATCACGCGAAATTCATTTTAAGTCAATTTGACGAAGATTTTCGGTGAACTGTGCTAACGTAGAGATTACCTCGTAGTTTAAGTAACGGAAATTCGCATGATGATGAAACAGATAAGTAAATGGATTTTGGTTGGCTCGTGACACGCGAGCGTTCTATCATCGCTTCTATCCAAAACTAGCCGATGCAGCGACTGTGAAATTAGTTATCAGAAGATTTCCAATTACAGAAGGGTAGACTTCCAATCTCGCGCGAGTTAATAAAAAGTTTATACTATTAATTGCAGTAATCGTCATTCGCCTCGAGACGCGAACATTGTTATGTGCTCGTGTCTCTCCCACAAATCCTTTGCTAAATTATTCGGGGCCTCCGCACCATCTCACATACAAGGATAACACGTGTTCTGTATCTCAGGATTGGCACGAGATCTAGTTCGTGTTTAAGCGCTATACGAACCAATATTATGTATATATGCTTTCCGCCACCGTTCGCCCCAGGCAGATTTGTGAAAGTTCACACCCGATGTCTAGGGAGATTCCAAATGCTAAATGCCATGTCGATTAACGCGACGCAGCTTGCACGAGGCGACTTGCCGTGTAATTAATCAACCGTAATTTCATACGATGATGCAAAGGTAGAAATAAAAAAAACGAGATGAAAATTGTGCAAAAAATTAAAAACTTACACATTGCTTCCTCATCGATTTATTTCGCTCAGCGAGATCTAAGCAAGCGGGTTTTCCAATTTTCGTTTTCACGAAGGAAGATTTATCTCAAAATTTGCGAAAGTTAGAGCGTGTATAGACATTTCGGAAAAAATTTAAAATTTTATAAAAAAATTAATTCTCACCAAATTCCAATACCAGCTATCTTTCAATGTTACTTACTTTATTTACGTAAAAAAAATTTAATCCGATATCTAAACATTTGCATAAGTTAGAGCGTGTGCAAACATTTCTCACAAAACTCAAATTTTTTTAAAATAAACCTTTTAATCAATTTTTATCAAATTCAATATCAACCATCCTTTTTAATTATACTCCATTAATTTTTAAAAATTTAGCCCAATATCTCAAAAATTGTAGAAGATAAATATAATAATGTACATTCCATAAAACATACATATGCATATATGCACACATACATGTGGAAATTTTTAAAAATATTTTTTTACGTTTTGAAACATTCTAAACACATTGGCATAGAAAAACTGGAAAAAAATTTTGTCACGAAAGCAAAGCTTGCTTTATGAGGAAGCAAAAAATTAAGAGAAATAAAAATACTATCGCGAATATTAAAGAGGATAGCTTTAAATATTCTGCCGTGATACAATCCTATCACCAGGCTCAAAATATCACGCTCGCGGCTAACAAACGAGCAAAATATAGCCGGGCAACTCAATAACCTTCGTAACTTTTCCTAAATGTAAACGTTACAAACGCCATTCGGGGGGAGATTAATGTTCGGGGGTCGGTCGGTACCGCCTTCAGTATCCCTCTCGCGGACAGTGAGGGGGAGGGAGAAAAAGGGGGGTACGAAAATCGGTATTAAGTTGGACCGAGTTATTGAGTCTGCAGTGCGCGCTCTCTGTATAACTATCATCCCCATTTTGCGGAGTGCAACGTGCAACTGTGTGCGACGCGTGACGTACGCAGAGCGGAAGAGGAGAGGTGTACGCACGCACACACATATAAAATACCTATATATATATATATATATATATATATATACACACATACGGATAATGCACGGTCGCGTTGCAATTGCACGCACGCCGCGCGTTGCACGGACGTGATAATCGGAAAGCATTTCGCCATCTGTGAAAAGGCACCCCTCCTCCATTTCCTCCCTGCACGCCGCCCTTATCACTTTACTCTCCCTCCCTCCCTCCCCCTCCCCCCTCCAAAGCCACCCTCGCTCCATCGATGCGCGAAATCGCGCGAAAGTCAACCGAGAGGTGTGTACGCGCTACGTCGGGGCGAGATAAACTCTGGAATGATGTATTATACGCTCGGTGAGTTTGCGAGTATCGTTCCGAGAGAGAAAATTACGGACCTGCCCGTGAGATTTCTCGAATTATGAGAGCGCAATGCGGCACGTTTGGTCGATTCGGGCTTCATTTCGGCTGTTATACCGTAGGAGAATTGTCGGAAATAATTAAACGACTTATTAATAATCAGGGGTAAATAACGAGGGGAAAGAAATAATTGTTCTCCCATACTTGGCTTGAATTACTGGGGAAGATGAAGCATTGAGAAGAATTTTTCAAACAGTATTGTTGTTTCTAAAAAGAATATAGATATAAGACATTTAAATTTTTTCAATTAAACACGCATAAATGTAAATTGAAAGATTACGCCGAGAGAGGATCAATTGAAAATTGATACAATTTAAAAAGATGAAGCGTGTGGTTGCGCATATCGCAAAAGTTACAATAAACATCGGCAGATTATTCAGACGCAGAGACGCAGGAGATTACATTTCCAGAAGCAATAGAGAGATATTAATGGCAATTAGTAATTGATATTAAGCTCCGCGGATTGTGGTCTGGCAGACTCTCGTAACCCATTTACTCGACAGCGCATATGGCGCGCTTGAGAATCTATTAACACACATCCCCCGATCGTGTAACGTGTTCGTGCAATTTTTCTCAATTTCAACGAGAAAATATTTTATTTAAAAAAATGCGATGTCAAAAGAGAAAGAGAGTGGAATAATTCAAACGCTGTGATTTCGCAATAAATCTCTCATGCGAATGCTCTTGCACGATGACATATATTTCAATCTATTCGCGTCACTGATACTCTTATACGGCGATTAAAAAAGAAAGAAAGAAAAAAAAAAAAAACATTGTATTATATCAATATCACTTCAATATACGATTTGATATTTTTAATCGCACGACACATGCGATTGTTCGCTATTTCTTTTATCCTCTCAAAGGAATACACGTATCTATTTCCTTGGGAATTTTTATATATTTGACAATTGTCTTCCTTTTTTTTTTAAATAGATGATATAATTTTTGCAGATACGATATACGAGAAAAATATCATGAAAAATATTCATAAGAAAATCAGATAAGATTTTACTTTTTGCGATAATATGAGCTACTTGTCTGTCCGGAAATATAATATTTTTTTCATTGCCGATGTTTGAACGAAATCTTTTTAGCAGAAATGTACATAGCTCATTTTCATTATTATCTCGTCTTTCTCCAACCTTCCGTTCTCCCAATTAATGTGTTTACCCATAATCCCATATAATTAGCTATACGGAAACACTATTTACTTTTGTAACGCAAAAAAAAAAAAAACACTCTGTTTCTCGATATCATTTTCATTCTCATCCGGAAATGTTCAATTAATCGCGATTTTGATTTATTGTTGTATTCGAGCATTTGACACACATTATTTCCTTTACACATATATATCTAAACGAGAATTTCGCTAGCGGTGTTCAATGACGACGCGGCGTATTGTTTGATATTCGACGTCAATAAATGATCGCGAGAATAATTATAGCTTTTCCTACGCAATATCAGATGTATCAGTGCACAGAGTGGCTCTTTGAATAATTACCTCTAATCAAGCGGCGTACTATTCATGAAATACACTGTGTTTATAATTATTTTTGTGTAATTTCTTTATAAAAAATTCATTTGCGTAACAAAAATTTTCTATTCACAGTGTAAAGTTTTGATTTTATTCTAAAACCATTTTATATCAAGTGTAATAATCGTAATTAGAGATGAGGCATTTTTGAATAAAATCAATTTATTATTTAAATTAGTAAATTAATTTTTTATTTAAAGTTATAATAAATCAATAATAAATCTATATTGATAAAGGGCCAAAGACTTTTTTGTATTCACAAATTATGTATTCTCAATTAATATAATAATCGTATATCATTAGCATAATCAATATATATAATGCTCATATATATTCTACATAATAACTCGTTAATTATAAATTCTCCAGTATTGATTGGCAATTAAATCTTGAAATTCAGAGTCCGACAGTCTTTGTTTGAACCCAAAATTAGCTTCGCTCTTGGTGTTTATAATACGTCGTGAATTTTCCATATCAAATGTCATTACAAGAGCAGGAGAAAGAAAAGCGGAGATGATGCAGGATGAGTGCATGTGAACGTTCATACAAAGGAATTCAAATCAAGATGTAGCTCCGCTTCTCTCTCTCTCTCTCTCTCGAAAAGACCAGTTGTCTCGCTTTCGATTTCTGTCCTTTCTGTCCCTTCCAAGGCGTGAAAATTTTGCATTTATATTCAGTCGACGAAAGAAACGAGGGCTTGAGGGCTTGATACCTCGTTGCGTTCACAAGTATTCCAGAAATTATCTTTGGTATGCAAGCTTAGAGACAAAGCTCCTCTACTGTTTCTCTTGAGAAACAGTCGAATAAAGAGTAAAGGAATATTTTAACAGATAAACCAATCGATTAAAATAAAAGTTGGTCACATTCTCGGATATTAAAGCAAAAAAATTGACACAAAAATTACAATAGAAGCAATTTAGAATAAAGATTATTTTTAAAAATCTGAGTTTTACAAAGTCAAGATATCAAATAGATATTTTTCTCAGTATTCCTCTTTTGTTACACGCGAATGGGAAGCGTATGCGGTCGAACAAGAGCTGAAACGCAAAAAAAAGAAATGTCGTCGAAGTATTCCTTGACAAAACACGACTGCACTTATTTCTTTCTTTCCGTTCTTTCCCTTCGCTTAGCTTCTTTTCCTCGCTATCTGTCACTTAGTCTCTCGAGTCAATACGACCTCGAGTCAGCACATAATCGCTCTCTTTTAATGACATTTCAGTTACGGATAAGTTCAATTCAATTCAATTCTGCTTTTCCGCGACATCGGCAAACGGAAAAGCTCGTGATTTTACGTGACAATGCGGGAGGCCAAGTTGTTATTGTCTTTTGCACCTTGACACGATTTATTATCACGATTGCTTATGCACCGGTATCCATATGCATCCGTTTTTGCCTGACATTTCTCGTCCTTCGCTTCATAATCAAGATTCCATTTTATTGTCCAATCGTAAAAAAAATGCTTTCCTATAAGCTACCGTTTAAACATAACAGATATTAATCCAGAGAAATGTTTTTTTTTCTTACTTTAATTTTTCTCGCGAATGTTTGACATTTCAAGTCTCTTTGCAATCGTCATTTCCTTTCTTTATTCAATCAACCATGAAGAGCTTCGATATTCGCACGACGAACTCGAATTTATACAGATTATTTCGATCGATGTTCGCGAGCTCATTCTTTTCGCAAAAATTAATAAGATTAAATTTCCATCATTCGCGATACGCGACGATCCCCTTTCGTCAACTGGCTTATGACACACGTGCTTTTTTATTTCACACGTGAGCGCTTTTGTCCACACGGTGTTTTTAATTACTCCGCAATCAATGCGATCAGATATGCGTAGGATGATGGAATGAAATATGCAAATATCGAGCAGCAATCTTTTTATTACTAGCGTAAAAAAAAAAAAAAAAAAGAAATCTTCCTCGGCGCGCGTAGACTCGTAATTAGGATCACGATGATTATGACGCGTCCGCGAATCGAATTGATTTAACAAAGGCCAGCGCTTTCTCATTTCGATAAATGGCGGAACAAACGAAAGCAGCGGGACGGACTATTGATGCATCGGATTATTAGAGCGTGAACTGATAAATCCTGAAAGCTTTCGATTCTTTAGTCGAAACGTCATGTGTATACTATCTCATTTCGTAAAATTTCTCGTTTCGCGATGCATGACGTATTATTCATCCGTAAAAATGTGCATTTAAATTGTTCTCATACGTTGATTACAATTATAAGCTTGTGATTCGTTCGATCGTCTAAGCAAAATATACATAATAAAACATCCTTCGTCATATAAATTTATAATATTAGTTATATGACAAAAATCTATTATTGATCGGATCGTTAATTAAATAAAAAACTTTTAGAAAGAGATATATATAAAGCATCCTTGTTATATGAGCCCATATAATACTATTATCCTGCTCAGACATCTGTGAGCATTGTTCCTACGAGAATAAACTGTCGGGTTCACCGTGTCGCCGGTTATCCATTAATTATCTATTACTCGGCCGTAATTAGCTCAGCTGTTCTGACCTAATTCCGAGTAGTCATGCATGTCATGTCGTAGTATCGATGAATCATGAGCTCGACTAGTTCTAACAGTTGAAAAAAAAAAAAAAAAATGTGGGAAAGTTAGATTAAACTGTACAATTGAATCTCCTTCTTTATCGCTTTCTTTTCATTATATCATCATATTTTAAATAATTCAGCATGCATTATTCTCGTTACTACGTTTCTTATCATTGTTAATTTTTTACAAGAATCGTTGTGATGTAAAAATCCGGCAGTTATTGCACTCCCCCTAAGATTTCTTATTAAAAATAAATAAAATTATAGAGCGATACTTTTTATAATCGCTGCGTAAATAAAGAATTCGAGCGTATGATGCGAACAATCATGTGTTAAAATCCACCGAGAGTTCCTGAGCAAAATCAATATGGTCCAATGCATGCTAGTCACGGCCTTCTCGGTTAGTCATTAGTAAATCCGGCGCGATATATGTAGTCTCTCCCAGCAGTTTCTCTCTCTCTCTCTCTCTCTCTCTCTCTCTCTCTCTCTCTCTCTCTCCTAGCCAGAGGGGATGCGCTCTCACCGCGGTGATTAATTCGACCGGAAAATACGAACGGATTGCGAGAAAACGATTGATTAGCGAAGCGTCGGTCGAAATGTCGACTCGCGGCGAAACAGGCTGTTGCAGCAGGTGCGGCGTGGTTTTGCATGAAATTAAAAATGTATTGTCCTCGTTTGCATAAGAATTCCGGCGCTGTGTGCGGGTGACGCGTCGACCGACGGATGTATTGGATTATTCAGAGTGTTGGTAGAACGTTAAAATGTGGCCTCGGGATAAGCGGCGTAATGCGCGCGGCGTTCTTTGCATAAATTAACGTGGAAAATTAGGGAAATTAGCTTTTACGAGCGAGATGAAGCGCGCGCGCGCGCGCAAACTCGGTGAAAAATAAGAAACATTTCGGGACTACCGCGAGGACACTTAATTGTGATTTTCATGATTCTTCTCGCGATTGCGACGTTAAAGAATGTAGACACTTTATAGAACGGTTACGGAAAGGATTATCATTAATACGCGCGTTTAAACATCCGCGCGACTCTACAGCGGATTATCAACCACTTTATGCGATAAAGATGATTCTCCGTTTCTTTCTAGACTCTCTCAATTATTCATGGCGATACGAAATATGCAATTTAAATGCTAAAACTTGACATCGCTTACAGATCCACATCTAAATACTAAAACTTTATTGCTTATAATTCTGTCCGATTTAAGATTATTAAAATGTAAACGAGGTCCAAAATTTTTCTAATAAACGAAGAAAGATAGAGAAAGAGAAAGAAAGAGAGAGAGAGAGAGATGTAAGCTGAATAAGTACGTATAATATATGAATCCTGGTGGAATATCTATACATCGAGAGTGCCAATTAAAATTTAATTATTCGAGTGACTTTGCCTTCCCTTTCCCCAGGGATTTCCATATATCTAATAAAATAGCACTATTTTAAATTGACGCGCGCGCTTTGTTGCAAGTACATAATTAACTCTCAACAATTTATTTATAAACAATTTATTTATATGTATCTTACATTAGCTTTTACTTTCGCTATCTACACACATCACATTAAATCAAAAGATTGTTGTGTAAAAATAATTTGTTAAAAATAATAATTTGTAAATAATAATAATTATAAATAATAATAATTAAAAACCTAATAATTAAAAATAATAATGTATAAATAATTGTGTAAAAAATAATAATTATTTTAAAAGATAATAGGCGATTAATAATCAAGATTTCTAGATAAACGAAGATTAAAATTGCAACCAGAAGAAAAAAATACTAACTGCAAGATCTCATTCGATTAAATATTCGCGTGCACCATCTTTTCTCACCTCTTCGCGCAAGGTTTATCTCGAAGCAAATATTTATCGCCGAGGTATCACCTTTTATCTTCAACAATGCCGCGTTCATGCCGCAGACGTAATGTCTCGGTACGGAAAGCATCCAAAGTTATTCGGGCTAACCCAGTTTACGCGCGCGATCGGGAATCTCCGGGGAGAGGACTCGGATGTCGGCAAGATAACCCCGTAGTGTCGTGGGTAATGGCGTCTCTTCGTGGCGTGGTCCACTCTCTCTTTCTCTCTCCCTCTCCTCGCGGCCTTCTAGATCTCTTTCGGTCGTCAGGTCGAAAACTGCTTCGGTGAAAGCACCCTCGGCGGAGTTACTCGTCGTTTCTGTTATTGGGCGGGCATGCAATTTCTTTACGAGTCTATCACGAACCTCGAGATCCTCGAACTAAATTGGATCCCTCTGCGTTGACGAAGAGAAAGAGAATTTCGATACTCAATCGCGGGCAAATCGAGTTTTTCTTTTTTCAGATTCAATTAAAATGATCAATAATTATTTAAGGCTATAATAAGTAAGAAAATATATTTATATATATTCTAAAGAATTAATAAAAATAAAAAATCACAGAGAGAGAGAGAGAGGGAGAGCAGAATTTCTCCTCTTATCTTTTCAATTTAATTTTCACGGGTTTTTGATTTTCGCGATAATAGCGACACGAACTCGTCGTTGCGACCACGATGTCCCGGAGAAAATTACGACGCGTTTACGACGGCGAAGCCAAAGCGGATATTTTACTGCTGGAGGAAAAGCGGAAAAACGAATAAAAGGGGAAATGTGCCGCCTAGTTTCCGCCGCACATACCCGGCTTATATTCTGTAAACGTGTCGAGATATATGGCCTCCGTTGGAAAATCCGCGTCACGTGCTGCTCCACGAAAGGTACGACGATCGCGCAATTATAATCATCGTTTCAGCATAATTCCGCAGAGGCGAGGCGTTTACGTAGCGCCACGTCGTCATTAAACATTCTCGATTCCTCCTCCGAGGATAGAAAGGGAGTCTCGCGGGCGCCATCAAGTATCTGCTACATACGTCGCACGTGCGCGAGGAAAGCGTTGCATTAATGATTGTGCTTTAGCATGAGCTACAGATGAATGGGCGTAATCTACCTTGAGTTAAGTGCTATATCATACGCGGAATTGCCGAGCCGTGTCACGTCGCGTATTCGCGGCTCGCCAACCATTCTTTTATCTTATCTTCCTCTAGAGCTGTCCGTGTGAATTTATCGGAACGATGTTATAATTATTTATTCCACTATATTAAAACGTCTTAAAATATTTTTCACGTCGAGTCTTGTCGCGAGTCGAAGAGATGCGCGTCGAGCTTAAAATAGAATAGCTCGAAACGAACTCGTTATCGCGAAAGTTCGCGCTCGCTAACGTTCGTGCTAATATCGCGGTTAATGGATGAACTATGTTTCGGAAAATTAGCGTTAAATCGCTACTCAGAGTTAACATTGACAAACTTCCATAATACTGTAGCCTTGTTGTAACTTTCACAAGCACCGTTGCTCGTCCATCTCGGAGCGCGCAATCATCACGTTGGAAAACGCACGCGCCTGTAATCGCCTCGATAACATCTGGGCTTCCCCTTGGCGGAGGGGGGGGGGGGGGAGGGGGTAATACAATGGCGCAGTTGAAATATAAAGCCGGGAGCAATGCTGGAGCGGAAGGCCGTTAAAGCCCGGCTCGTTTCGACGTTTTGCGAGAGCGACCGATGTGCGTTGGTGCGGCTATTACTAGCGGAAGTATCACCTTTTATGCTACCGCTTTTAAGTCGATAATTTCCCCTTTATCGTCTAAAATTGTTCGTCTAAAGTTTCGTGGAAATAAAAATGACGAGAGACGACGCGAACAATAATTCGTTACACGATTCGCCGCTAAGCGATTATTATTCCTTGGAAAAGTTCCTCTCATCGAGTTATGCACTGCTCAAAGTATAATTTTAGCTATAATGAAATTCTATGACCGATCCATCCCCGGTATCGACTGGTGCTACCAGAACGTAATGGTATTAGTTTCGCGAGCGCCTGTTTTGAATACCAAGAGATCTAATGCACTTTATCGGCCGACCGTTATCGGGATATCTTCGTAGTCGAGACTCGTCAAAGTTTGACCGATACCGATAATCAAATTGGTCCGTGGCTATACATCAGGGTCTCCTCTAGGACTTTGTTATCGTTATTGATATCGATGATGTCGTTATTTATATCGGCGAAAGACGACGAAGGATGATGTACTCCAATTGATAGAAACTAGAAATTTAGCAAGATATTCAATAAAATCGATAACCGCATTGCTCTCGCATATAAATAGTTCCAAGTTGTCTTAATAGAATTTTCATTAATTAAGAAGCGGAAACTGATATATACACACGGTGGGCGTAAATCTTCCAGACTTTGAGATTTTATAGAAAATTTAATTCGGAACAAAAAATTTCCTATAAACATGGGTGGAAAAATTCTTCTTTAAAATATTAGCGCGCAAAAATTTTTCACGTCGCGATTATTTTATACATTTTTATAAATATCAGAGAAAGTATGCATTTGTTAACAAGAAGTACCGAAACAAAAATTGTAGAAAATTAAATTATCTTTAAAATAACATCAAAATGATTGTAATATGTTCCTTAAAACTTTTCTTTTGTACATTTGAAACTGGTTATCTCAAAATATGTAGAACGTAGAACGTAGAACGTAGTTTTTGTTAACAAACGCATACTTTCTCTAATATTTAAAAATATATAAAATAATCGTGATTTCAGAGATTTTTGAGCGGTAATTTTTGAAAGGAAAAATTTTTCCGACCTGTTTATAGGAAATTTTTTGTTCAGAATTAAATTTCCTATAAAATCTGAAACTCTGGCCGAAACGCTTGGCCCCACCCTGTATATCTCAAGACACATAATGCACAAATTCTTAAATAAAATATACTTTTTCATAAATTATACGTGTACGTACACGTGCGTTGAAATAAAGAAATCGCTCGATTGAACTCTGCGTATGAAAAACACATGTCGAATAAATAAAATAATAAATATAAAACAATTTCACTAATTGTATAATTGCGGTGCAAAATCGCGTGAACAAAATATATATCGTTGCAATTAATGCATATTTTCATCAACCATGCTGTTCACCCGAGCAGATCTTTTTACACATATATCATGTGTCCCGTACAAACAATACGTTGACACGTAAAATGACACTTTGTCGCAAAAAATTTGATTTAATAAGCTCGCGCGAGCAAGCTTCCTCGATTAATCTCAAGTTCCAACGAGTCGCGAAATTCGCCATCGACGCTTCCCATCATATTTCGTCATTACAACGAACGTCGTATTCCGATTTAGTCCGGGATGTTCCTCATCCGCGTTTCTGCGGACGTCGCGGTTAAAACATCGCGCGATAAATCAATGGCGGATGTCTCGCGCCAGCGCGAACGCGGGGGTATTTCGAGGGGGGGGGGAGAGGGAGGGAGAGGATTGCGGTGGTCGTTATGCACTTGTATCAACAGTAAGCTCCGCCATGGGTCGTTTGTTCTTGTCAACCGGGCTAATCTACCGGCCCTGCGTTACCGGGCATTATGGATTTATGCCGCCCCCTTCGCATCATCTCGTTACAGCGTCGTATTCCTTGCGGCAGCTCCCCCTCCCCTCCCTTACCCCCCAATCCCCTTTCCTCGCCATCGGTTTCCCCTTTCGCCCGATTTCGGCTCCGGCTCGGATCGTATTCGCGGTATATTCTTATTCGCGTTCGTTCCATCAAAATGAGAGACCCCCTTGGGATATACACGTGTTTCACGAAATGTACAGAGAATTCTATCGGAGTTGTATCTTCTATCAGAAATAAGATACGGTAATGTATGCTTTGTTTTATCGCGAGACACGTCGTGCACATTGCCGTTACAAGGAGTGGAATTTAATTCGTATATTATATGTTACAATATCGGAGACGTAATAATACAAAAAAAAAAATTAAGACGAGCAATATTTCCTTTCGATTTATGTAATGGAATGATGCTTCAATGTACACGCGTATCTTATCTTGTCAGAATATTGAACAGCGTTTAAGAAGAACGCAATAGATGCAATTTCCGTATATACGATGTCTTCGCTATTTCCGCCGACAGTTTCGATATATTTATACTTTGAAAAGAATTAGATTTCAGAAGAATGCTCGTCGAAATGGAATTCAGTCTCGCTCGGGAGGATTTTCGCGTACGAGGAGGGTCGCGAGAACGGATTAGAAGCGGCGTCTGAAGGCGCGACATCGACGAAAATCTTTCGTGAAAGCTTCGGAAAGGAGGGCGAATATCGTTGCAACGCGGAATCATTTTCATCATCGGACTTACCACTCGCGCGTATCCTCGGCTAGCTTTTCCATTTCGCGTCGGCTGCGAAAGAAGTGGAGACACGTCGCAACGAGGTCGTCGTAGAAACCTCCGCCGACCTTGCTTCGGGTTAAGGTCGGCGATAACCATTAATGTTGGATCCGTCTGTCCGAGAGACGTCACATTTCGACGCGACGCATATCGACGTAAAAATACAGCGACGCGCGTAGAGACTACTAATGGCCCACGCGGTCAATTTTTTTCGCACGATATACGTTACTCTCGTGATACATTTTCACGTAAGCTATTTAACGTGCCCTATTCACGCTTGATCCAATATGCATTACTTGTGTATACGTTAATGGCACACTTTCACATCTCGCGTCAATAAAAATTGCAAGCATGCTCTTGCATGCTTTATTCTGCATTTTTATAATGGATACACATTATATAATGTTTCTGTGTGAGTTATAAAATATTTATTACATTCTTGATAGTAACCTAAGAAAAATGTCTCGTCGCTATTGCAAATTATCTGATGTTTGTGATAATGGTATTTGATTATTATATACGAAATATTGGTTTTGTATAAATATTTTTCATATAATTTTTGAGAAAGAAATAATTAAAATAGCATCAGTTATATGTGTTTACATTCATTCCGATTTCATTATTATTTATCACTGAATTTGTTTTAGCTTGAAAATTAATAATTATTTCCATGTATTGAAGCATGAATTTATATAAAATATTTTATCATTTTAATATAATATTTAACGTTTATCAAAATAATGTCAAATTTATTTTATAATAATAAAGTTTCTCTCTCTCTCTCTCAACTCTTTCTTTATCCGAATCTAATATTTCAAGTAGAACGAATGACTATTTTCAACATCTCGAGAGATCAAGATACGTCAGCGAGATGGAAAAGAATAATTCAGCGTGCAGTTCGCACCAGATGGAGGCGGTAGGATGTTAGCAAATTTTGTACTCGGGCAAGTACTGTAAGACGATTGGCAGTTCGTTTGAATATCCCGGGAGTTTAATCTTTAATGCCGTCGCTGTCCTCTCGGGATGATGAAAATGAGATTACAAGGTAGTCGCGTACAATTCAACGGGGACTCGCAGCTTCCGTTTTCGCATAGTTCGCTGCGAGGTGGTTCTACCGCGTGTTGGGAGTTCACTCTCTCACTCTCTCTCTCTCTCGATTTCTCCTCTTTTTATCTACGCATCGGAGGAAATTCTCGCGGAGGATGCGAAAATGTTCCTCGTTCGAGTAAGTAGGTCATGAGCAAATATACATATATTCTCGTAATTAATCGCACTCGCGCGGTCGATATTAACTTCTCTCTGTCTTTCTCTTGAATGAAAATTATGTTACCTATTATTCGCGCAGTAATAAATTGTAAAAATTCACACAACACATGAATCTTATTAAAAATAATATCATTTATTATTATAAAAAATATCTCTGGTTAAAAATTTTGACAGATATTAAATATCAGCTGATCGATGATTTCGCTTAAATCGTTTCGCGACTGTTATACAAGCGGATCGTCTCGCATAGTCTATGAAATTCTTCATCACGGACTACGGCAACTATGTACCAGAACAGAGTTGCCGAGTGAAGGAGTCTGGAAGAGAGAGCTCATAAATTTTACGGGCACGTTTACCGAACGCTACGGAATTCTCTCGGCGGTTTATGCACTGCCCCAAAGGGAAAATGCGTGTTACGTCGATGGTCGGAAAAAAAGAAGAACGACCGAAGAAACGAGTAACGTACCGCTTCGTTGTTTCGTCTAATAGCTACCCTTACAATAGTTTTACGAAACAACCTTGCTACTATACAAATAGCGCCATTTGAAAAGATGCCTCAACAAGATTCATAGAGCTATATTTTTGTCTTTTCATATTTATTTCTTCAATCTCTATTCTATTTCGCGTCCAGAGATTAGTTTACTTTATAAAAAGTTTCATCCGAGGATTTTTTAGTCATGTCAAATACGTGAATAAGAATAAAAAATTATAAATATAATATAAATTACTTTCTTTATCTCTCATAAAACGTGATTAAGTGAAAGATGCGCTTTTCTTTTAATTTATTTAAAAATTTGACAATTGATCTAAACGCGGATAAACAATAAAAAAAGTTTTAATTGTCCTTTAATTGCATGTATTAAAAGTCAACTGCTACTTATGTATAATACGATTATCATTTTATGTCATCGAGTTCAACAAAATAATTAGCCGCGAGGAGAATGGTCCATGAAAAGAGAACAATATTTCTCATTTCTGCGATTGCATGGCGGAAAGGAATTATTTGTCAACGGTAAAAGCGGAGCAACCGAATACTTCTTTTTGCATTTCACTGACAAACGACGCAGAGATCTTAATCGCGGTAACGAACTTGTCAAGTTGATCGCGCCACGTGTCCGCAAATACGAAAGAGTTTATAGCCCTAAATAGAAAAAAAAAAGCTCATCCTTCACTGTCACGCGGTATAGTATGAATTCTCGCTATTTGGCTGCGACATACAATATCAATGATGGTTCTCGCGTGTAGACGCGCAAAAAAATAAAGAAATAGCCGCCGCCTTCGGTGGGTTGCCACGTGCGGGATTGTAATAACGTCCGCCGACGCTTTTAATATAGCGTCCAAATGATCGATCATCGCTCGCTGAATAGTTCCCTACAGAAGTGACACATTATGCAAAACGATTTTCGATTTTTAGATACGCGAATATTAGAAGTCGCACATATTTTGTCGCGCGATCTGTCGATCGAATTTAATAAATTCTTTGCGAGAAATAAAAAAAAAGTTTCTACATTAATGTTGTTACCAAAAAATTATCATTATTATTTTTAATTATAAAATTATTATTAATTAATATTAATAATTAAATTTGTAATATTAATATTATTAATTATTAAATTTATAAAATTTTTTATTATTATTATTTTTAGATTATTTATATAAATGATATAATTTTGAAGATTTTTTTCTTGTATCAAAAAATATATTCTGCTTCGATAAAAATGTCCATTTTACTTCGATAAACTCGGAACTTTTTGGACGGAGTAAATTTTAGCTACTTATTACGCGAAATTTATTTTAATGAGGTTTACTTTACCGAACTCACAGAGGGGTAAATGGGTGCGCAATAGAGCACACGTGCCGCCAAATCCTTTTAGACGCGATATTGCTGGGATTATATTTGGCAAATATCTCGCCCACCGTGACCTCGCGCGAGAAGTTTCGACACCGGATCAGCCTACATTGCGCTAACCAAGTTATTAATCGAATCCGAGTATGTATTGTGTGCGACGTGTATGTAAATTACTATGGGGACCATTGTTCCTCGAGAACGTCGAGCAAACATTAGTGCATGCAGTATTACTAATTATCCACGGGTTAATGTGCGGGGGCGTTGAAATGGTCCTCGATACACGTCCGTGCCAAAATGTGAAATATGATGCGTATAAAATCCTACATAAATATCAACTCTCGCGTAATTGATAATAAGCGCATACGCACGAGAACGCTAATCTAAAATCGAATCTGTTCGCTCTGTGTCGATACACATTGCACTTAATTCATCTGCAATATCGGATTAAAATTCTTCGCTACTTGACATTTATCGTAACGCGCTGTCATTGACAAGTACGAAATGTTAAATAAATTATAGTATCACGTATCGTTCTCTCTTATTATCCGTTAAAAATTGAGAAACCTTTCATATACATTCAATTTAAAAATATATTTTGAAGAATATTTCTTATCACATACGTGTGGTACAATATATGTATAAATTCAAACTTCATTTTCTTCAAAGCGAATAACATTTATATACGGTAGCAGCAAGCCCACCTTATACACGCGCCGCCCTCGCGACACCCACCCTAAGATACGACAGGAGTGCATATTTACATTCGCGACGATTGCCGTTGTTATCCCCGTGTCCGATAGAAATCGATTGACACTTAGAGACGACGCGAATTTCCAATGCGGCTCTCGAGCCCGGCTTTTGAAACGAGCTGCACGTCCTTCCCCAAGAATTACGATTCCGAGTGTGCCAAGCTTGCGCACCACATTCCAGGGCGCAGAATTCAATACTGTCGATAAATCTCGACGATAATTCGACTCATTGTGACAATCGGTCGCGCAGCGACAGTTGCTCGCGCGCGTATAAATGCCGCGATGTGATTTATCGTCGCGAAAATTGGACAACGGATTATTTTTCGTCGAATTTCCCGATGACCATTTTCGTAAGAATTTAATTAATTGAGATTTGTGCGCGCTCTCTTTTCCAGAATTTACCAAAAGAATTCCTTCTCTCTCTTTTTCTTTCTCGCAAAACAATTTATATATCCTAATTTCAGATGTAACGGCCAGGCAGAAATATCTCTCGTTTCGAGATAAATTAAATTCTTTTGCCTCTCAAAGATAAAAACCTGTGCTCTGAAAGCGTGCGTTCTTCGCTTATCGGAGTGAGATGATACCAAACGCGAGCGTACAATATAGTATCAATCACAAAGATCATTAGTCGCGGTACATAAGAGCGCGAAAGCCGCTCTCGCTGAAACGAGCAGCGTCGAGAAAAACTTCATGCTTTTTACGCGTATCGCAAAGCCGTGGCAGAAAAGATCCTCCTCCCTTCTTTGGCCCGTCCAAAAAGGAAACGATATCGCCTCGGAGGCTTGGAGGGGATAGAAAAGACTGCTTACACTCGTGAAGAAAAGAAAGGGGAAACGAAGTTTCTTTTACATTTCTACCGCGATTGGAAACATCGTTACTCGCCGCAGACAGTAGGAAAAACTTCGTTCGCGTGACAATCCCACGGAAGCCCAAAGTTACAAGGTTCCTCGCGACGAGGACGCGTCTGGAGATAGTATAACACGCATGAGAAGACTCTTACGATATATATATATGATGATTTAAGATCGCGCAAAAGTGCTCGATAAGGAGAAAGAAGGTCGAGCAAAATGATTTCGCGCGAAATGATTCAACTTCGTCGAGTGTCTTCTTGACTAGTTCGTCAATGTTTCTGAGAGCCCGATGATGCGAGTATTTGTTCGAAGAAAAACTTTTAACACAAAAATAACAAATAAAACATTTTAAATAATTGTAGCAAGAATATATATATATATATATATATATATATATATGTATATTTCTTTTGCAATTCAATTACATTTATATAAGTGTAGAAAATTCTTATATGCTACGTCTTTCTCTTTTTTTCCAGAATATTATTTTTATCGCTAATGCTTTTTACATTGCAGTATATTAATCGATGTAATAAATGATGGTAATTTCTAAACTTTTTTTTAATTTTTTAATTTATTAATTATATTACTATATCGAGTTTAATCTACTGCGTTCGTTATTCATAAAGAGATTAAAGTTTTTAAGTCTCTGCGCAACATTATTTGCGGAGTATCCAAGGAGCAATTCGCAGATCCACGAAGCTGCTTGAATTACGATCTACATCTGTAATACCCGAGGATATGCGGTAAAGATATGGTTAAGGTTGCTCAAGCTCTCTGGAAAATCTGGGGAAGCTTACCAGGTGCGACCTTGATATTCGCCTTGTCTCTCAGCTTTAAGTACCGGTTATATTATTATTATATTATAATACCACTATAAGGTCTTATTTTTGCGGGAATATTCGCGTATGCTTTCACAGAGAGAGATAGAGAGAGAAAGAGAATTCAATATACAATTTCCGCAAAACTCATAATATAATTAAAACACAAAGAAAAACGAATCCCAGAAATTTCAATTGTTTGAATACATAATCAAATGCGCATGTAATTTTCACATTGTTATGAGGAAAAGAAAAAAAAACTACGTAGTTACATCGATAAAAAATAAACGGAATAATTGTACCGTGAAAATGATTCTTTTACATTTAAATATGTGTAATAAAAACTTATTAAAAGAGGCAAAAATAGATTTATTATATTTTTCGAAAATTCTGTCTCTTGAATCTTCGACTTTAATCGTTGATTCGCAATTTCGCGAATTATGTACGCAAATGTCAAGAATGTCGTAAGAATACATTTGCGCTCACTACGTCGCGCGAACTGTCTCTTAGCTCGACAGTCCAGCTGATCTTGTCAGCTTTTTTCAAACCTTCGTCCTTTAAACGTCAACGGCAGAGTAATCACCGGGGGTTAAGGAGAGCGTGCGGGGAGTGACTTTGCGGTTCCACGGCTGGGATGCGGGTGGGCGCGCGCTGCAGCTGCAGCTGCAGTTGCAACGCCAAGGCGCGGTGCGGGCGCGCGCCGCCTCCTCGCGCGACTCGCGTCCCGGGAATTTCGTGGCCCTGGCTGTGTCGCTATCGCTACCGACGCGACGCAGTTCTCGCCGCGACATTGACGAAATTGTATAAGCTCATCAAGTAACGATTCCAATTTCCTTCCGACAATGTGTCGTCGTTTCCGTAATCGACCATGGAATCATTTGCTTACGCTGCCAGTATATAACGGATGTCGAAAAATTTTTACCGTAATTTACTTAGGATATATTGTAAAAAAAGATGAAACGATACTCCCTAACGTCCTAATAAATGACATTGTTAGATATTATTATAAAAATTACTATATTAAATTATTATTATTATAAAAATCATTTATTCTTATTAACATAAAGGTTCTTTCTCTCTCTTTTTATTTGATATAAAAAAAAGAAGTTCTAATAAATTAAGATATTCGATGAATAGAAAGATAATATAATGCAAAATAATAGAATGTCTCATAAAATCAAATGTAAGGTAGAAATATTTAATTTATCGTTGGCGTCAAAAACTTTTAGAGCTGTCGGCTTCCAAAATATGACATTCATTTCCTTGCATAAACGATATACTTCCACGAGAGATTTCTCGAGTCTATCGATTCGAAGTCGCGCCTTCATTAAAATCGTACTATCTCGCGACAATCTTAATTGAATCTTCTTCATCGTAATACCTGCGTAGATTTTATCTTCGTTACAAACCCTTTATCGCTGCAGTACTGACACTTACACGCAAGCGAAATCCTAAATGGGTCTTACTTTCCTCTTCTTTTTTTTTTTTTTGCATTTCACTGAAACAATTGTCCGAGAGAATTGAAGGAGAAAAGACCTTCCATTTCCTTTTCATATTTAATTAAATAAAACCAATAATATAAATTAATATCAGTCTATATAATGCATGTATTAGCGTCATATTGGCATTACATTAACGTCATCATTTCCTCTGTAATCAACGCCTACATATATATAAATACCTCCTTTTAATTTTTCCTCCACAATATTTCATATTCCATAAATATTAATAATACATGTTCATCCACACGTTTGCGTCATGAGGTAAAGAATAAATTATTGAGACAAAGCCTTTGTTAAGAATTATTTGCTATACTTGGAGAATATTGATTGATTATTATCATGTTTCAGTGTTAATATCCCAATGAAAAATATCCTTCTATTATTAATAGTGAAAAAAATTATAAAAAATTCAGCGCGATCATTCAAGTACGTCATTTTGAACTATCAACAGTATCTAGTCTATTTTAAACAAATACTAACAAATAGCATAGATTTTTAATTACAAATGGAGTTGAACAACACAATTTAAAAAAATATTAAGCGTTTACTTTATTTACTTAACGTTTATAAACAATAAAATTACTTAAATGTCTGTCTGCTTAAAGATTATTGACGTTTATGATTTTTGTAAATGATTAATGAACGTGGGCGTGATTTAATCTAGACACAAATCATTTAATCACGAGTTAACTTCATTAACACTTGCCGCATTATTTGATAAATTGATTATATACGATATATATAAATAGCTTTTATCTATATAGATTTTTAGAAAATTTTAATTTAATTTTTATCTTTATTAATATTAGTCTATATTAACTATTTTTATCCATATCAAATTCTATAGATTATTAATAATAATAATAAAAAAAAAATTATCTATATAAATAATTTATTACTTTTATATAAATGCAAAATATTTTTCGCATTCTCTTGTCTTTTTATGATATAGTTCAGTCAATAATTATCAATAATTTAACAGAATATTTTGCAAAATATAAAAGCTATCCAAAATAATTTAACAGCTCAGATTTTAATGCGAATCTAATTAAGAAGAAAGATCTAATTAAAATTGATTCGCAAATTAATGAGATCCGGAATTAAAGCGAGAAAGAGAAACACGCTCGATAAACGTGACGCTCGCTGCGCATCGAAAATACCATCTATGTACGATTCACGTGCCAATAAGCTCCCGGTATAACCAGTATAGCCCGTAGGATAATTATTTTCTAGTCGATGTCAGGTAATTCCCAACTGGTGTCGGCACGCACGGAATATCGGCATTTCGCATATCGCAACGCAAACGAGCGCCCACGCGACTACTAAAAGCTGATTCCGCGCTCTTCTGCACACATGGAACGTAAAAAAACAATATTTAACGCGAACTGTTGTTCTCGCGTCTACACACATCGGATTAAACCGTGAAAAATTGAGTAGGACGGAAAAACGAGTTGTACACTAAGCGCAGATGACATCGCTCGATAAAAATTTCTCTGATAAATGTACTGCGTTGTGCGAAAAAGTATAAATCAGTCTTAAAATCGAAGGATATAAATGCGCTCGCGCCAATTATATAATTAGTAGTCACGGAATACGTACGTGTATCGCAGTAATAATTTGCGATTATTCTTTGCCTTTGATATTTTGCCATTTGCAAAAATCACCGCGCGATAACGAGGAGTGACCCGAGATAATTATTTCATACTCATTAAAAATAAGCTACGCGAAAGGTCAAAGTTTCAATAGTTTCCAAAATATATGTATTGTAATCAAAATTATGCTCAAGATTTTTCAATTTTTTTTTTTTTTTTTTTTTCCTTACGCTTTGTGACGCAATAGCTCTCTCTAATTTAAAGATTTTTAAAAGTTCACTCATACAGAGTGGAAATTATTTGGCAAATCTCTTGTGGTCTCTTTGGCAAATTTCTCGCGCGTTAGCTGAGAATTGATAATCTATTCTGATATACCGTAAATTTAACTGCTGCACGAGAAACGCTTGTGTTTACGCATGATAACATTTTATGCAAACATTAGTACTAGATGCCACGGACAATGAATATGGAAATTTTAGCTTCAAATAGCAACTATGACAGTTATTTCAGAGATATTAATGTTTAAATATGTTCACATTAAATGAAATTCGATAACCGTTTTGGTGAAATATCAATTTCGAACAGTAATATGAAACATTTATTATTCGGCCTTAAATACTCAATTGCGAAATATTGTAGTCAAATAATATTAACAAAAATTTACTGCAACATTTTATCACGTTTCATTAAAAGAAATCTGTTATTCAATTTCAAATATATTTTACATGCGAATAATATTTTGCGTTATTAATTTGTTTAGGAATTTCATAAATTTCGATGTACCGGAAATGTGCCAAACTGACGAGCTACGTTTTAATTTTTAAATTCGCACGATTTCGTCGCAAATGCAATTATTCTCTGTAATCTTTTATAGATATTTTATAGCGGTATTCTTTTATTAAATTTTTACAAACTTTTCCGATATTTTTAAGTTAGATATTAAAACTCTAGCTCAAAATTAAACCTGATAATTATTTTTTAATTATTAAATTAATTATTAAATTAATTAATTATTTAAAAAAATTATATTACATTTACATTTGTAAAATGTACCCTAAGTATACTCTTGTAATTGCACTGAAAGGAATATATATTTATCCTTCTTGTAGAATTTAATTTAATATAAATGCTTTTAAGTTTAGAGGAAAAAGACTTTATGAAGTAATGGTAAATATTACCGTAATAAATAGCGCCTCTTCGTGTATGTAAAGATTTTCGGAAAGTATGGTATTAATCATGCATGAGTTGCTCCCATAATCAATGGCGGGAAAATCCAAATAGCTCGCTCGGATCTATATACCATAGCATAATAAACAGCATTCCTATCGATCGCGAGGCATCAATTACACGTTCGTATAACGAAGCCACGAAATTCCCTTCACGTCGTTACGACGCGATTCTCTCATTTGCCTTTCCGAGGAAACGCTCCGTGAAGTGGTTCCCGATCAACGGCAGTCCTCCTTGGAGGATTCCAAACGTCATTGTGCATCGCGTCGTACGTTTCTTTTTCTTCTCTCTCTCTCTCTCTCCTTGTTTTTTCTATTGGCCACTTTAAACCGGTGCAAAAACGGAAAAAGCAAATGAATCTCGAAGCACTCGCGAAAGAGTAGTGCGCCTTTGCGATTCGTTTCTGCATCCGGCAGAAGGTAATGAACGGTGAAGAGGTTTTCGCAGCGATCGATATTTACTACTGATTCTTTATTGAAACATCGGGCATCGACAATCAATTATATTTTTTTATTTAAAAAAAATTTTTAATTATAATATATCAATTTGAAACGGAAAATTTGATTCTAATGCAATCGCAAAACTGTATACAGGATTTTTCGAAGAATTTTTATCTTTCTTTAATATCATTAAATCTCGTGATCGAGAGCAAGGATAAAAAAGAAATATAGTTAAATAGCAACACTTGTCAGATGCGAGAGCTTTCGAATCTTTCCAGCGCAGGCTGAGAAAACGGGAGGGGATAAATGAGGCTGCGGTTATTCGCGAGATAAGAAGATACCGACGAATAGGAAGCTTTTGACCGGATAATAGGTAGCACGTTCGGAGCCTTAAAGCATTTTAAAGCGTACCTGAAAATCATTTCGTCGCTGGTGCAGCGCTAAGCAGCGTCGAATGAGATCGAGAGGAATGAATGCAACGGGGTCACAAATCTGCGCGGTCCATCCTTCTCTCCATTCGATCTCGGGGGGCGGGGGGGGGGGGGAGCGCACACACATACGAAGTGACCTCCTTATTCGAGCCGCGACGGACTCGCCTCGGACCGGGCAACGTCGGGTAAAGCACGATGAAAACCACTAAAGAATGACACTGCGACGAAGAAGCGTGCTCTTTTTTCGCTGCAAGAGCTTTAGAGACGAGCTTCAAGGGGTGTCCGATATCGTCGCAATTTGTCCGGTAGTTTTTTTTTTTTTTTTTTTTTTTTTTATCCTGACAAAGAGAGTACTTTCCCTCGACTCGTCGATAACTGATTTTAATCGGTAAATGAAAGCGGCTCTCGTCGGGCAACAACAGAACGGCATCCGATACGCGATTACCATTTCGCCGTTTTTCCGCGACACACACTGATTTGCGGCGACATTTAGGAAAATGAAACTACGCTTTCCTTTTGCGCGCGTTTAGCTATTATTCGTGGAATTTTAACCAACGTAGATACAGGAGCGATTAGAATGCATAACGTGCGTAAATTCGATTCGGCTACCATTTTGAATGTAAATTTCCTGTATACACGGTACATAGTTGAAACTAACTATTCAAGAGAAAATATTGCACTACATGTTCAGGGTTTTTCTTTTTACCTCTCGTCGAAAAGAGACGTTAAAGATGCAAAGAAACAATTGTTAATTTTGCATCGCGAAATCAGCTGAAAATATAAAACTGCGTACTTGGAAATGAAAGCTCGTGTTACAGAAGGGCAAGAATGTAGTCATCGATTGCGCTTCCGTGGGAAACGTGATGCTCGAAGGGCGCCACGTGCGGACTAAGGGTATCACGTGACGTGGGTGGGTTAAGGACGACAAGTGCATACGAACTTCGGCAGTCATAGAGTATTTTAGAAGATGGCGACACGATCCCGAAATGCTTCAATAAGAAACAATAATAAACAATAAAAGAAACGATAAAAATGATTTTATATAATCGCGATGCGATCTGTCAAAAATGACATCTTGCCGCACACGTGCCGGAGCGATTAGTTTTGACAGTTCGCTAGGATAGCAACTACGACCTAACAATCGATGGTGAATTCATTGTAATTCGCGAAGGAATAATTTATTCTCCATCGTATAGCCGCGATGGCGAATCTAAGAGCTGATTGAAGGATGTTAGCGAGAAAGCCGATTGTGCCGACCCTGCTGATAAATAATTCGATCCGCGAACGTGCTGAAAACCGTGGCGGCGAATTAGGTCAGCGAGTGAGAAGTAATGAAAGTCAGTTGCTCAAAAGCCTGCCCATGAAACTATAAAGGCTTCATTTCGCATTCTTCACGCATTGCTTTGTTGGCAACGTTATTTAATGTGGAAAAATTAAGCTCTTTGAAAAATTGTCCTGGACAATACGATGAACGATTCCGATACAAAGCGGACAAAAATTAACATTGTTTATTAATCCAATCTCCATTCTTTTAAAACACATGCGACAAAAAGAAAAATGTTTTACATTAACAAAAAGTGATACAAGATTTATCGATAATAAAAATAAAAATTATTCCCGCGATGTATGAAAAGATGAGAAATATTGGCAAGTTATATAGGTTAATGTAATGCTTCAAGTAAATGTGTATGCTTATACTTATATATATATATTTAAGTTTTATCTATAGCTTATATTAATATTACGTCAGACGAATGGATTGTTCATTCATCTTCCGTGAAAAATTTAGCAACGTTTACATAACTCTACGGCGCTTGAGGGGATTAAAAATTAATTATTCCTCACATTATTCCCGAGAGATAAATTCACGCCAGAAAGTACAGTTTCGCCAGAAAACCCAAAGTAAATCTCAAAATCTCCCGTTTAATCAGAAGCGATTCTGATATCGCGCGAAGGCCATAAAAGTATATTACATCGTACACAGATTGTTAATTCGTGAAATAACAATAAAATGATGTGGGCAAAAGGATGATTTCCTAGACTGTCATCGTTCGAAACGTGCCAATAAGATTTCTTTCGCGCGAGTCATCGTGCCATTCACGCGCGCCGCTGGCTTTAATTAAACTCCACGTTTAAAAAAAAAAAAAAAAAAAAAAGTCCTGGAACTGGAGCATTCGAACTGTCGATTCCTCGCGAAAGAATTCCGGACTGGCTTTAATTGCGCTGCGCGAACAATCAAAAAGTCGTGGCGTTAGTTGTAGAAAAGCAAGTCGGCACGCTTTTTTCTCTCTTAATTCGACCCAGATTCTTCAAATGTCAAGATCAATGATAATTCGTGACGACCGATCTATCGATCTATTTAAAGGTAATTGTCATTGGTACGGCGATATTACGAAGTGTCACGATAATAAGGATAAGAATAATGAACCGATGTTATTAGTACGTAGACGGTGTCTTCGTGCATTGGATAAGGAAGAAAGTAAGAAGAAAAAAAAAAGATTAAGATTCTGCTACCAGTGACAAGATTCCGGTTGAAAATTTTATCGCGTCAGCGAAAGCGATTAAAATCGACGCGGAATAATTTATTAACGCAGGATTAACGAGAGAGCGGTCTCTCGTTGCTTCTCTCGTGAAAGATGTCCCGTTAGTTAAAACGAAACGAGATTTGCATTATTAAACCATGCGCACTGTCGGCAAAGTTGATTAGTAAGTTTTAATTATTTGATGCGTCAATTTTATCGTAAGATTACTTTCATAATGATTAAGATAGTTAATTATATAAATGCGCTATTTAACGTATTTAGAAAACAAATTAAAAATGCGATAAACAATTAGAATTTAAAAGATAATCCTTTTATTCCGTTTTATATTTGTCACGGTATTTAAGGATGCTTTAGTTATTTGGATTATGATGACATATGTGAAAACATTAAAAATTTCGTAGACTGTTCTACTATTTTTTGACATATACATCCTTGAAGAATTTTAATTCTAAATTTAATTGCCGACAAATTGAAAGTTATTAATTAAACAATCGCGATAAATCTGAGTGAGCATTGGAAATATCGTTAAGGACAATTAGCTACAGATAATCTAGTATTGTAATTAAGATCTCGGTAATTTAGAATTAATGTAGGTAATAACACGCGAAATATCTTAATTACTCCAACAGTTGGGCAACGCGAGATATTTCCGAGAGTAAACACGGAGGCGCCACATCACGTGGGCAGAATCAGCTGGAGGTACTGGTATCTGTAATCGATTGTAGGAAAAGCCTTACCGGCAGTAGATGCGAAGAGGAAAATATTCATCGTACATTTTTCATGAAAATTCTTATCGAAAAAATAATTTTACACACGATCCCCAAACTCGCTCTTTCGTTTTTCTGAATACGCAATAATATATCGCGTACTTATTTTTCTAAAATTTTCATCACTAATCATTTTTCGCCATGATGAACCTACGCGAAGTTTTATTGATCGTTAGTAAGCATCTCAGGACCTTGTGAGAGATGGCGACATGTAACGTCTCTAAAGGAACGCAAGAGATCAATTAAATTGCAATAAAATAAATGCAAGCTTTTTTTTACGACTCTGTTTGTATTTGACAAATTTGCCCGACTACGTGCTAAAGTAAAAAATAAACAGAGAAACGAAAAAATTGGTTGAAAGAAAAGCTCGTACAAAGCGATATTCATAGCTAAAGTAAGAAAAGAAAGACTAAAGAGAATGCTAATTCTGTAATATTAAATCGATAACATGCACGGCCTTAAG
This sequence comes from Cataglyphis albicans, assembly GCA_038406275.1. NCBI lineage: Eukaryota > Metazoa > Arthropoda > Insecta > Hymenoptera > Formicidae > Cataglyphis > Cataglyphis albicans. The sequence goes on along the minus strand of JBCAUJ010000123.1, from coordinate 8,045,726 downwards.
AAGATTGAAAATATCCAGGCACCGAAATAGAATATCCGCGAATAAATTGAGC
>JBCAUJ010000123.1:8029034-8045574 GCA_038406275.1 Cataglyphis albicans | reverse complement strand
TCGCGGAATTAAATAAAAAGAAAGATTTGCAGGGAAACATCTGCCGTCTTCGCAAGGGAAATGATTAGATTAGAAACCGAAGAAATCGAGTTATTTTTTTTTTCTCATAGAAAAAAAGATACATTAAAAGAAAAATATATATCTTCCTCTCTGTATATAATCTAGAAACAAGCGGTTTTCCTCGAAACTTCGATACGAGCAATTCTCTTTCCAAATTTACTTTTTTTCAAACGTTTAATTTAAACTTTCCCGAAACTTACATACACGAAACATCGAGTTTTCAGAGAGGATAAAATCCTTTGGTAAAACTAACAATAGTTATATTTTCCTGGCTGCATTGTATGCACGCTATCGTGACATATAACATTTTAAATTTTTATAAATATATATTACATATAAAAAATATCAATTCATTTAATCGATATTAAGAAAGGTTAAAACCTTCAAACAGTTAATGTCGCAATGTTTACGCGACATATTGAGTCTTTCTTACATGAGAAATTATTAAATGTCTGTATATAAGTAAGGCAAAGGCCTGAACTACCTTTTAATATATTAAATATTACCTTTAATATTAAATCATCGAGAAATCGATAACGGTTCATTGCTTTTATCTATTTAGACTTTTTCTTTATAATCATTAGTTTGATTGAACAAGATTTGAAACATGTACTTACAATTTCAATCGCCAAGACTGCCAAGAATGTAATATATGAACGATTGTTGTAAATAATGATTTACATACCTGAAACAAGAAAAAAAAAAATACAATTTTAATGCATAATAAAAATAATTTATCAGAGTATACGCAATTCCACTTAAATTTATTAAACTCGTTACATTGCAACACGTGGTTGGAATTAATTAAGTCTGATTTTATCGAAGCACACTCTGCGTCAACACCAATCTATAACTATCGGTCGATATCTTGGGTCTTTTGTTCGCGAGAAGAGTTGACGCATAGAAATAATCATCACAATGAAACTGTCATTTATAACCGCTTCTGTTTTTCAAACATATGCATAAATTCCGCGAAATGTCTACGTTGCTAAATAGTCGACCTCGGTACAAAGTCCTTAAAGTTGATTAATCGCGTAGGCGGATGATTTTTCATCATTCATAGAAAATAATCGCGCCTCGCGTAGTTGTTTATTCACTCGAGCCACGTGACAATGACAATGACAGCAAAGCGAATGACAATAAACGTCATGTATATAAACAAACGCCGCGATTTGAAGACATATAGCGGGTAAAATATTCAAACATTGATGAAATAAAGGTACACGTTATCTCGAGCATAAAGCGCGAATAATTCGAACACTAATTATAAATAAATTCACGAAATAATGTTTCGTACAATTCCTTTATAATAATAAGAGAAATAATTGAAAGCTAACACTGAATTTTTTCGTTCCTCTTTCTCCTTCTATATAATTCCTAGCTTTTTCCGCATCTTTTGAATTATTCAGCAGCATGATAATAATCTTTTGTGCGTGCCACAAGCGTGCGTTTCTGTGTTGGCTCTTATATGCAATTTTGCTCTCAATCGAGTTACGCTCGAAGTAGACGGTACTCGAAAAAACGAGAGCATGAAAACTTGAAAATTTTCAACAACAAACCTCCACAATGAGTTTAACTCGGTGAGCTTAAATTAACATGAGACTCTAATTACGTGCTTCGTGATTGGGTACTCGGAACAATGTACGTGGAATGATTCGCAAGCAAAAAGGACTTCCTGGATGTTTCAATACGGCACTATGGGAAGTATCACAAAAGATCGAGCTTTAAAGCAATAAAGTGAAGCTGATGGAACTCTTTTCAAAGACAGACGCCAAGTATAAATCTCGTCTGATCGCGTACAAAGTGCCGCAGAATCATAAGATATATTCTTTGAAAATAAATTCCATGACAAAAGTTTAAGATAAATTTTTATTTCAATGGAAAATTGCTAAAAAAATAAAAAATCAAATTTAAAATCAAATTTATCGTTTGCTGAAACCAATCTCGACGAGCTTTCATCTTCCGCGTACTTTCCTCATTAATTGATATACACGTTTCTTTCTATGGAGAAGATATTGTAATATTCAGATTTTCATTAAATCCGTCGCACGTTTCTGAGCGAATCTCTTTCTTCAAAGCGCTCGAGGAAGAAAAGTTTATCTTATTATATTATGCTTAGCGTAACGACGCGCATTGCTGTCTCCTCGGCGACGCCGACGCGCCTAATTTGCTTACAAAGGAAACGCCGTCACGGACAGCACGATTCGCTGTTTATTATGTACGTCGCGCGAGGAAGAGCGCAATGACATACCTACGCGCGACACGTCACACGTGTGAGGAGAACACAAGATGCCTTCACACCGTGTACGGCGGTATTGTTTTCCACGCGAAGCGCTTTCATAATGCCATCAAAATGCATTCACCTGCGTGACAGCAGCGTGATCAATGGCATCGTTGTGCTAGACGGAAGAATATAAAAATGTCAATGCCTGGTCTCTCCAAGTGTCATCTCCTGACGCTAGCATTGTACGTCCAAAAATCGAGAAAAAATTCGAGATATCTGAGGGATTTAAAACCCATAATTTAATTTGAATTAAAAATCGTGTGGATAATATTTTTGATAATATAATTCGATGAAAATATTCGTTCTTTATGTTTATTATCAAAATATAATTTAGTAACAAACTTATAAGAATGAAATATATTCACAGATGTTTTCCGTCTTTCTTACATTTTCTCACGTGAAGTACTTCTCGCGTCTATCACGAAGACGATATCTACACGTTAAGTGTGAAAGTATTTACACACGTAAATTTCCGGCGCTAAGAGATTCAGTTGAAGGGGAAAGGATGCGTTCACAGCGGTATTACGTGAAAACAATTCCCATACGCAATCTTATTAGTCTCTCGTTGCGACGCATTGCGTCTCTGACGTGCTTCGCTGTCTGCGAAATGTCGACGATATCCGCATGTCGGTAAATACGGGACGGTACATAACAGTAAAACGAAACCGGTAGGATGCGCACACACACTCATGTAGGCGTGCAAGTGCATGCATATACGCAAGCGAGGACGCAAACTGCGTTGGCTTGTGGAAGTGACAGTTACGCGTCGCGAAACACGTGACCATTTACGAGCTTCAAATAGTTTCGTTTCGCGATTCCGGATATGTGCGGAGTGCATACGCACTCGCGTGTGTGTAAATGGACATTATACATATAAGTGTGCGCACAGAGAGTGCGGAAAATAACGCTATTTGATTTTCAACCTTCTCCCTCCCTCCCCTCCATCCGTTCGTTCGAGTGACAGCGTGTAGTCGATGAATCTGTACACGTATACAATGTTTTGTCGGAACAGGGTATCGATTATCGATTACCTCGATAAGCGTATATAAATTTTAATCAACTAAATTGTACAAAAGAATATTCTGCGTTCGTAATTACAAAGCAACTGTGATTGAGCTGTCATTAGCAACAAGATGCCGCGAAGATATTCATCTTAGAATCTTTAAAAGCGATAAAATAATTTTGCTGATTTTAATATTTTACGTATTTTCGTATATGTTTAGTATTAGTTACATTCTTTATGAATGATAAATTATTCAAGATAATAAGTGTACTTGCATTTTTAATTTTTTAGACCGGCTAAACTTTTACTTTGTATGTGATTTATCTTCAATCAATGTGTAAACAGTGATGTGAGTATTAAAGGCTCGAGTCAAAAAATAGATACGAGATTGGAGATTGATAACATATGTAGAAATAGAGACACACAATAATATATTGTTTTACTGCATTATATCAATTACCCATTATATGATTGATGAATTATTTGTTCTAACAGTACAAATAATTCGCGTTCAATATTAAATAATTCTATGATATAAGGAACAATATCTAATATAAATGTAAAACATATATTAATTTTTTTTTATACTCTTATTTTTTTTTTTTTTAATTAATTTCACGATTCAAAATATTATTATAATAATTTGATAAGAAAATTGTACCTTTTTATTTTTATAAAAAATTAGAAAATAAAAAACAAATCATTGTTTAAAGGTTCAATGTCCGATTATAAACATGTCTAAAACGTACTGCAAAATACCATCAATTCCACTTTATCGATCTCCATATAAATCATGTGCGCGTACATATACACACATCGTGCAATCATTGATGAGAGGAGAGAAGAGGTTTCTGAGCCGAGTGATTTGCGTTCCGAGAGAGCTCGATCTCAAGCAGTACCAACCTTGGAAGAGATGCGACAGGGTGGTACCTTTGAAACACGTGCAGCCCATAATAAATCCCATCATCGGTGCGGCCGTCGCCCAGGATCCTCCGGCCTGCCCTCAGCTCGCGAAGCGGCGCCCAGAGAAGCGCAGCGCGACCGATCCGAGGGGCCTGAGAATCGGGGCCCTGGTCCACGACCTGATCCACGATGACGACGACGACGACGGCGGCGATGAGGGGCTTGCCGACAACGCTCTCCACGATCGACAGGCCACACGGGCGCGACGCACGATCGAGATCGCGAGACCGGAAGCGTCCAGCCGGCGGCACATCGCGCACTAACGAAGACCGCGCGCTCCCGCTCGCTTTTTCAGGCGACCGACACGCCTGCGACGCGCACTACCATCGGCAATCGGAGATTAACGGTTCGTCGATCGCCATATAACGCTTGATTGCTCGAGATTGTCGCTATAAATCGGCAGCAAAGCGACTGATCGAAGTGACATGTGACACGAGCGTGATTGTCAAAGTTTCGAAATTGTTGCGATCGGTTTGTTGCGATGTTACTCTACGCTGGAAGAAGCGGAAATTTTGGCGGTGAGAGAATTAGCCCTTTCTGCTGTAATGATGGGAATGAGGAGAAAGAGAGAGAGAGAGAGAGAGATAGAGCTAAGTTGTTCTGACAAGTCTGGCGTTTTCATAAGGATAGACAATCGATTAGTTGAAACCTCTTCTACGAGAAGGGCTCCTATTCTCAACTAATCGTAACTGGTTAATCCTTGCGCAAGTTCCAAACTATCAACGATTTGCTTGTAATAGTCAATAGCTCTTCTCTCTCTATCTTCTACTGATTGATGGAATGGGCGGTGTTCGTGATAGATGTTTGTTTCAATATCTTGCTATTATAATATCCAACATCATCCTACATATTGACGGTAAAAAAAATATCTTGTGTATTATAAGACATAATTCTTTTATTAGAAAAATATTGCTTAAATAATTTAATTAAAATTTGATTGATATTATTCAAAACATTTTTTAATATTATTGACACTTTAATTTAAAAAAAGCTTAAATTAAATCAAAATTAAATTTAAGCAAAAAAAAAGAAAGTATTTTACTACAATTTAAATAACGAGATTTTTTCTGATTTTATTAAATAAAAATAAATTGCGTTAGAAATTTTAAAAATGTATAAAAATTTAATAATTCTTTAAATATAATGTTTTACACGATAAAATATAGACAATTGTGTCGTCAAAATAAATTTAATCATTGAATTAATAATAAATCAAGATAAACCGCAGCATAATCTTCCGTATCAGTGTAAAAGTTGACGTTTTATTTGCACTTCCGGTATTCTCCTGGCAATTGTGCCTCCGCCACCTCGACGATCGGAACTAGGCAATCGTGACCGGAAATCAGTCAAGGCTCGCTCGATGATTCGAATGGGACACTGTCGCGGTTTTGCAGTGTTTTGTATGAGAAATTACAATAAGATAGCCTATCTCTGCGCACGTGAATGAATTATTTCTTGCCATTTTCCAATGCAATTTCGCGATATGTTTCCAGCTTATTGTCGTCTATTTTTCTAGTGTAAATTGAAAAGAAAAAAAAAGCAAACATAATAACGCATAATAATAATGGCTTTAAAAAAAATCAGATTGTCCAGCGTCACGACTGCTTTATGTATTAATCCGCGGATATTTTCATTAAATAAAAAAAAAATGTAATGTGCTATTTATGATTATTATATACGTGCGCAATGCAGATTCATGTACAATATGACAAATGTACATTCTTGTCAGATATAACATGCATGCTCTAACAGCATATCTGTGTCTGGTTTAATGTTATTTGATTGTATTAATAATCTTTGAATCGACGAACTTTGATATTTAGATTTTCGTTGATCCCTTCAAACTTTCAAATATCAACAATTTTTCTACAAACAAAACAATCCAATATTTTTCCAATATAAAAGAAATAAAATTCTTTCGAACAATAAAATTGTATTTTAATGTTGAAAATATCAATTTTCAAATGTTATTTCATTAAAATATATACGACTGATGCGTATATTTAAAAAAATATAACAAGCTTGATATCATTAATTAATCACAATTCTCGTGATTTGTTGGAGCACGAAATCGATAAAGCGGGAGAAACGTGCTATTTCTGATTGCATTTACTCCTCGTAGCATAATCTTGCACATGCGTGCGTGCAACCTATCGCACGTGTCAACATACACTGACTTTCGGGATTTCAGCAGAGGGCCTCTCGCCAGCACGCGACGCGTGATGAATGCGCGCATTAATATCGCTAAGGCAAAAATGTGGAATCGTTTATTAATGTCGTTAATCTATGGAATCGAATGAGGGCGGACAGAAATCGGAGGAGGTGGGAGAGATACGCTTTTATTAATTAATAAATATTCTCTCGTGCGTACAATATACTCCGCTATGATAGCCTCCGACCATTTCTGACGGCTTTCGCGATAAAAAATATGATCGATTAAATCATATGAAGTTGGACGTAAACTGCGCTCGTTTTGCATATACAAATGTCGCAACTTCGAAACTGAATACGATAGCGAAGCTTGAATTTCCTCTCTATTACTTTCATTGATCCCCCGTCAATTCTATATAATTCTGTGCATTATAAATTTCCGATCTCTGAAATCTGACGGGAAAATTACTTCGATATATCGATGTATATATACGTTAAAGTTATTTCCTAAGTAATCGAGTTTAATGCGAGCGCGACATTTGACAGTTTAAGGGAATGGGAAAAGATACGATGTTCGTCTTGGAAATGTCAAACTTTCCGTTAAAAAGTAGGATTATTGTACACGCAGGAGATTAATTATAGAAGTGAGAGAATGAGAGAAACGCAGAAAAGCGCTTCTCAAGCGCGATAGTGCAACGCATATTTTAATGCGAAAAAAATCCATTGGTGCTTGCATTTAATTGTAAAAACATGGGTCTCGTATTCTATCGCGAATCACTACCGCCGCTAATTATCTTGGCTACCACCGGCTATTTCTACTGGCGATTGTTCGTCACGACGCATTAGCGGAAGCTGCGGGAGACTCACGGAGGGGAATCGATCGCCGAGGATTGGGTTTGTGCTCGGGCTCGGTAAATACGTGACCGTTGGCCGATGCTCTTCGTTTACACGTGGCGTTAATTAATCCCGTGTAATTTATACACGCATCTCGGTTCCGTGATTCTCATCGAAACGCGACAATCCAGGAACCATGTGGAGATTCGGCGTATCAATAATAATAATAATGCGTTCGCCAAAATTAGTGGATATTGTTTCGTAAGTACGGCGACTAATTCAATCGAATTCTGTCTAATTATTTGCTTTCTGCGTTATTCATTATATGGGTCGAATATACAGCTGGTTGAACAATACCGAATTTATTTTTAACAAATTATTTTCGTGTCTTCTTAAAAAGAATAATATAGTATTAAATATTCGATATTGTCGCGTGCGCGGAAAAATTTCAGTGAATTTATATCCATAGATTAATGATTGTGTTACCAAGATTGATTTATCCGTATAAAGTAGAAGCACCACGTGTGTAATTTGAACGCATACATACGAAAGATAGTAAACCGTTTTTCTAGCAGGAAGATTGCGATTCGAGGTTTTGCACGCGAGGTCTACATCGACGACGGTCGAGTCTGATTAGACGCGGAGCTTTGCTACTGCGCGCCCCATAATTGTATTACCGCCACTGGAAAGTTAAAATAACTCGATTTTGGAGAAGTTGATGGATAATTGCACGCGTAATGTCTATTCTGAAATTATTTCTATGCCCAATTTCGATTAAGAATTAATTAAGAAATAGAGAGAGATAATATACATATGTTAAACATTATAAGAAAACTATATATTCATTTAAAAAAAATATGTAATGTTATTTTCCAATAAATTTTCACAACTTCAATTTTGCTTTTATTAATTTCCTGCATGTTTCGATAAAAAAAAAAATTATATGCTCTTGATAATACATTTTTACATATCAACTTTACATCTTGAAGAGATAAAATATTTTTCTCTCAAAAGACTCTAAAGGTGAAAGAGAATATTATGGAAATTCATTCAATAATATATTAAACAAATGTATCATACATTTCTATTTTCTGCGACATTTTATTTGACGAATGTGTTTTCAAATCATCGTGATTAGAACATAAAAAATATCGTAGTTTTTATTTGCGGTGTCGAGAGCAGTAGGCGATAGATAGTAATGCGTTGTTATTGCGACCCAATTAGGGATTATTGGATTTCAAATCTAAGAAAGCAAAATTCAAGAAGTACTCCAGTTATGAGCCTTCCTTATATACGGGAAAAATCAATAATCGAGGACAACCACAAGTAATGGAAAAACGATATCTGTTGCTCGTATATTTTTATTTCATGATACATATTTACTCGAACCCAACGAACCGTAATATACTCTTCCTCTCTCTTTTTTCTCTTCTCATAAATAGTATTAGAGACGTAAAATTTTTAAATAGAATTATTTAACGTGATTACCGATGAATATATGACTTGTGATTACTTTATAAAGTAACAATATTTAATTTTGCTTTTAATTAAATTAGAAATATTTCAATGAGTCATGTATTAACAAAAAAAAAAAATGTATAATTGCGATAAAATAATAATATAGGGATATTAATTAGACTTTAAATTTTGATACTGTTTCGATGTAGAATCCAATCGATGTCATTTGTTTAATAATCCAAATGTCAACGTAAACAAGCATATAATTTCGCCATAATTATGTAATTGGCTTCAGCCTGTATATAAATACTTAATTTTTATTTAAATGGAAAGATTATCTTTTCAATGATATATTGATTTGATAATTATACAAGCGTGTACAATAACTTCTTATATATAAATCGTCCATCTTTTGCTTCGAAATAAAATCAATATAATTCAAAAAAATAGAAAAAAAAGCGATATTTTACCAATTTGTTTTTAGAAGAAGCACGGATATTAATTTTTCACAAATTTCTGATAACTTATTTTAAATAAAAACGCATATTTCTGATAATTTAAACAATGTAACAATATACGCGCTTACATTAATTCTGTGATATTTGTTTTATTCTCTCTTTGTATTTTTATTGTTACTTAATCATAAAATGAATTTTTATATCCGATGAATATAAGGCCAGATAAGAATAAACATGTTCTGTTCGCTAATATATTTCCATCTTTGTCAGAGATAAAACTGGCCGCGTGCGCATAATTTCTAATGTTTTCTTTAATCTCTAAATGAACTATATGATTTCGATACTAACATCATCTGGTAATATAAGCAGCAATTGCATTCGTAAACTATTCCCATCTCGACTACTCGAAATATTTCTGTATACGATTAACCAAGTTACACGGTGTATCGCGTAATAAGTTTTCGAAATTAACCTGCATCGCGATATCGTTTCCGAGGTTTGCACGCTCCAAAGTTCTCGATTCATATGTGCACACACTCGTGCGGAAACGCGATACGCGACACTAAGAGACTTTCTGTGACATTCAGAATTTATTTCAACAAATTTAACCTACATCTTTTTAATATACACTTGGAAATATACCTCGTTAACGGAAACGCGAATCGCGCATTAATTATAACGTAATCTTCTATTCTTTCTCGAGTTCGTGGACCGAGCCAATCAAATTTACATAAGTACATTACGACTGCTAGCCAGATGCAATTTTATTCTTCCAATTACGTTCGTCGCAAAAACAATTTATGCAATTCGCAACCAAAGAGATGTCCCTCGCTTCGTTAATGTAGCAAGACCTCAATTGCGTCTATATTTATAATTATAAAGATTAAATTGAAGAAAATACACAAACTTGAGAGAGATAAGAATGAAACGGCCAAGATCAATCGGATAATGAATGAATAGATCTAAGAAGCCTTAAATTTAAGTATATACGAAAGATTCAGGAATAAAAAAATTCCATAATTCATAAACTTTAGTACTTTCGGCATGAAAAATGTTTCAAGTAAACTTTATATATTACGCTTTTGCTTTAACGTCGCTATGAAAGCTGCAGCCGTGAGACTTTCTTGGACGCGAAATGTTGGCCATTTCCTATTTCTATGGCACTTCTGATGGCATCAGAGATTTTTATTTTATTCATGCCGTACCAAAATTTTATACATGATGCACGTGCTCACACACCGACTGTGCTCTCTTGGCGGCAATACTGCCAAACTTATTTCGCGAAAATCTTTGAAAGTATTTTATTCTAAAATTATACTTTAAAAGATTTTCTACATTTGTGCAAGGAAATACATATATAAATAGAGATTCGTGCAAGCGATCGATCGCGTGATTAAATATTCGAGATATTCACGGTGGCTCTTCTGCCTTAGAGAAGAATGATGATTCGCGAATCGTGAGCGTTGTGTATAAAATGCGGAAAAACTATTAAACTCCATTGACGTAGAAAAGAATCAGATAAAGCGAAGGAGTAGCTGAGCGATCAGTTTTAAATTTTACCTGTCCTTCTCTATCGAGAAAGAGATTGATGTTTGGAACGATAAAGCTAATAAAAAACGATTAATGATAATGATAAAATAATCTATTATTTAACCAATTGCTCGTACAAGCAAATAAAAGGAAAAAACGCATCGAATGCAGGCATCGTACAAGTGGTAAAGAGACGAAAGAAGCCTGCTGATGATAAACGTCTTTGAATAACGCGAGATGGAGATAAAGGGAGTTACGTGCGGCGTCGAGTAAACGTAAGGAAAAAACATAAATTACCACGCGCGATCGAATTCCGAGACCCCATTCGCGGTCGAATCCTATTCGGTGTGCAAGAGAAACGCGCGGTTTAATCCTTCAAACGGCGATGCAATCGCAGGGTGAGTCAAGGGTGAAAACGATGATTTTAATCGTGAGAACGTCCCGACTTATCGCGACTTATTGCATTTAACCGCGTTACTACGAAAAGGTCCTCGAGGCTAGACATCCCTGTGAGTTAAAACTGATTATCCTATCGATTCTCCTTAGACACGTGGCCGAAGAAAATACATTTGTAAATTACGAAATGATCTTAGGTGACGAGCCATGAATGCGAGCGGATCGATCGATCAATACGAGTGTCGCTGAATGCACGTTTGACGAAGCGTTTAAAGCACTTATTACAGATACGTAAAAGTAAGATCCCGGCGATAAAAAAAAAAAAAAAATAAAATAAAATAAAAAAATAAACGTAGCTTGGAATTAATTCTCTGGCGCACAGTCTGTTTAATTTTCACCTAATTTTACGACTGAAATTGAACATCAAAGAGTTAAAACGTATCCCGACCAGCTCTTTATTGCATTAGCAACTTCTCTCGATGCTACAAGCGCTGCAAATTACTTGCTTTATTTCTTTTGCGGGCTGCATCATTTTCTCAAATTATGGATTCAGTTTCCTTCCCCTTTCGTTGTACAATCACGATTCTACTAGATGTTTCAGCATCTCTAAACTTTTCCCGTAATAAATTATTTTACTGCAAGTTACTTGACGACAAAAGAAATGATAAAAGTCGGTTTCGAAGAGAAGCGAAGAATAAAAATTTAAACTGAAATTGCACAGATGTAAAAATACGATCAGTATATCATATTTCCCTCATCAAGTCTTCCTGAAGGGAAGTTTATGAGAAAGTTCATTGGGCGAAACGCCGTAAGCTGCTTAAATTTTACGGCAAGTTGCATCGCGTTATAAAATCGCATGCAAAAAATCAAGCCGATAGATCGATAGACTTACGCGATTCGGATGAATATCAAATTGCCCCCGTAATCGCGTTACTTAATGCGTGGAATTTATCCATCCATCGAATCCAGGTCGCAGTTCGCCGACCTATACCCCGGCCGATGACGTAAGACTCGTGACGTATGCGAAAGAATCCTCAAGGAATCAAAACTAATCGACCATCAACCCTCTAATCTATTGCGTGCTGAGACAATTTTGTAAAAGTATCCTCGGGGATTAGCTCAAAAAGCTTCCATTTTTCTCATATAATATCTATTTTCCCGGTCATATTTTTCCGTCTTATATCAATCGTTCGCATCATCTGTTTACTCTGCAACGTTTTTAAATTACGTAAACAAATTTTTTTCGCGTGCAAAAATATAAAAATATTTATTAATTATAAAAATAATCAAATACAAGATATATTTTGCATAATTTTAGACAGATGATCGATTTATCGCAAAGTAAAATGACGGATTAAAAAAATTAATTCTCGAGCAAGAAGAGACGGCATTGACAGATGTGACATAGTCGAAAAATATGTTGCTTTGTATCGCAAAGACAACGCGATGTACGTTAGAGGCTTTTCTTTGGATCTATTCTGAGATTTGCGCCGATGCGCATTTCTCTTTGTCTCTCCTCCACACACATACATACACACAAGCGCCCGCTTACGCACGTATGTTAACCACCCCCGCGCACCACGAACACGTCGCGATACGGGATGCGGAGTACGTTCGTTGAACTTTGACCCGGAAACGACGACGGCGCGGCCGTTTTGTGCTTGGCCTTCGACAACAGGTCGACGAGGTACGTTGCGTATGGCAACACCATCGACGTAGATGAACAGGCGGAAGAAACGCAGACATTGCTTTTCGGCAGAGAAGCGATATGCTTTGCGATTCTAACGATTTTCTCCGCTGCTTATCTCAATAAAGCTTATTCAAAGCTGTGCTTCCGATAAAGAATCACAGATGAAATCAGAAATTTTCTTTCGCTAAAGCACACACGTCTTCTTCTCATCAATCGTAATAAATTTAGAATTGTTTCGCTCTAACTCTGTATGACTCGATTATATCTGAGCATTCAAACTAGATAATTCTGATTAACACAATTTCCTTTCTGTGCCAACATTATGAGCACGAATAGAATCTAGAAACAGATATAGCGAATCGCTAGAGGTTAGTTAACGTTATTAAATTTATTATCGGAAAACCGACATACGTGCCATATGATATAGCAATCATTGTGCGGCCAGCATACGAAACACGTGCGCGCGAGAGAACTTGTAATATTCGAGTGGGGTTGAGAGAGGGAGGGAAGGAGGGAGGGAGGGAAGGAGAGAGAGAGAGGGGGGAAGGGAGGGGGAGAGGGAAAGAGGGGGAGAGGGAGAGAGAGAGAAAGAGAGAGAGAGAGAGAGAGAGGGGGAGAGAGGGAGAGAGAGAAGGATATTTCGCCAACTAAAATTCCCGAGATATCATACGTTCCGCAATGGCATCCCTGCGACTGTCTATTACGGGATGCAAGGGTTTATGCGTAATCCGCTCGTTGCTTGGCTATATCGCTATTAAACTATGTCAATGCTCCCCATTTCCCGCGTGTAGACGCCAATATTACCCGCATAAATGGATGTCGCCTATAGCAATCGTGTGTCAATTGTTTGTAAAGAGCGAATATAAATTCAAAACGATATCTCTGTTTTTTTTTACCAATGATCAACGATCGATATCGACGATAATTTTAGAGAGATTGATTGTAATTTCTGATTTCTTTTTTTATTTTAATTTCAGTTTCCTTTAAATTACGCTTTGCTTTAGTAAGCAATAATTTCTATTTGACAAGTTTCTATCAACGTGTAACAATATTGTATTTTATATCATTAAAAAAAAAAAAAAAATAAAAGTTTGATGGAAATAAAAAATAATTTTTTTATTTCTCGTTTTTCGTTTTCCTTTTTTTTAGAAAAATGTTTTCTACAGAATACTACATATTTTTCAACTTTAAAACTTTAAAAATATATACTTCAAAATTGCAATGAATATCTTGGTAACTAGATTTTATTTTTCACTTTTGAGTTCATCGAAAGTTTATCAACCTTTAATCAACAACTATATTTAAAAACTATGTTCTGAAACTGAGGCAGCTATTTTTTTCTAATTCTAATATGTCTGGTATTCACATAAACAGAATCATATATTTTTTTCTCATTACGATTTGTTATCCAAAAGTACCTAGACGATCATTATATTTCTATAGCGTGTCTCTTTTATGACATCAATTGTATCCACTCGTGTGCAATCGTCTCCTTAGAAAAGTACTTTCCGTCTGCACTCGAGAACAATGCGTAAGTCTGAAAGCATCTTCCTGAGAATCCAGACTATCTCAAAAATCTTCATCACCAAGTCTTCGTGCACCAAGGCGTCGTTTCCGCAGAGACACACGAAACAACGGTCTCTTTCGTTATGCGAACGCACTAACTATGGTCTTCAAAATGGTCATCTATATCGTTATTAGACACGAAAGACTCGAGAGACAAATTAGATAAGCGATTAAACATATCTTCCAGCAAGCATAAATCATAAATCATATTACACCCTAATAAAAATTCGATAAATAAATATCATTGTTAATTTATATAGCGATGCCTAAAATATATGAAGCTTAAAAAAAAAATTAAATATGAAATTAAAAAACAAGAGAAATATCGTATAAATTTCCCTGACTTTATTGCCGAGATCAATCAAACTGTTCGTGACTATTTCAAACAATTCGTCGCATGTGTTATTAATCAATATTTTTTTTCCTGCAATTCTCGAACAAAAAGGAAACAATGTTTCCTGTTTTTCCATAATAATAAATTGAATATTATATTAAAAAATTGTATCGCGTAAAAACTTGGCGCGATAAATTATTAAAATATTGAACGGCACAATGCGTCATTATATGCACATATAGCCTTTCGCTATAAAATTTTACTAAAAAGACTCGGTGTGGCTATTTCAGCGACAATGGCAGCGGCAAGGGTTACGAAACTCCATTTACAGACCCTTAGATCTTGAAAGCATTAATTGTAAAATTAGGTCAGGCCACTGAATCGTGTATAATCCGACGGCGTGTACATGAAAATGTAGCGAATGATGAAGGAGGGAAAATTGACAAAGCGCGGAGATATATTATTAGTCGGAGCGATTAATAAAATCGCAAATTAAAATAGCTCGATAATCAACAATCGATAATTCGATATCCTTAATATTTCTGCATTAAACCGAATAGAATGAATCAACGCTTTAATACAATTACGTGGGAAATAAAAAAAAGAATAAACGATACTGTCGATGATATCGGCGTTGTGTGTGGCAGACGCGTGGAATTTTACGCAAAGATATCTACTTTGTCGGCAAAATGAAAACTGCCACGCTTATGGAGTCGGAACAATAAAATTTTATGGCCGTATATGCCAAGTTGAGATAAAACCGTCGCGCGTAAGTGCCAGGACTTCTTGTTTACGATGTTGGTCACGCATATCTTTCAAGCCGCGCATTTAACTGATAATTAACACAGGAGTGAAAGTAGGTGAAAACGTTCTCTAATTTACAGCTCCCTTTTAAGAAATAATTTATGCACCCTGTGAGAATATCTGACTTAATTTATTCCTTTCAAAGATATGACACTTAAGAATAATTTTCCGCGTCTTACGAAATATTATGCTGCAAACTTAATGAAACCCAAGCTGGATATGCACCAGCAAGTGCGTCGTACAAGAGCGTAATTCAAATTAGAATATTTACATCGATAACCGCGAAAGAAAGAAAGAAAGAAAGAGAAAGAGAGAGAGAGAAAGCCATATTGCATCGCACGCTAATCCGTAACTAACGCTACTTGTAAATGCGACGCAACGTAAATAAGCGTTGGCGCATGTCGTGCGCGAAACACGATAATAAAGTCGCGTTATGAAATCAAGGACTCTCGGTGATGATATCGACAGGAATGATTAAGACTACGCTGCGGGAGTCTCCGTTCGGCGATTTCATAATAAGCGATGCATCGCGGGCGACAAGGTCGCGCGATTAGCCAATCGACTCGACGGCGGCTCCCTTTCATTTTTACGTTAAACTAACAATAAGTGGTGCCGTTCAGGCATTATTGCCTGAATCACCTGGTCTCGCTCTCGACACTTCACCCACGGAGAGATGAAGTACTCCGATGAAGGCTCCACAGTATAATCGCGCTCCTCCTTTCGTTCGGAAAGCTCTCCACTTGGAAATCGATCGAGCTTTTCGCGGCGGTACCGAGCCTAAACCGACGATTAAATGCTTTCCTCATTGTCCTTATTGTCCTATTCGCGGTCGTGCTAATTAATACGTTTCGTTATCTAGATCGTCCATTCATTACCGCGAATGGTCTCAAGAGGTTTTCTTATTCAATATGAATCTATTATGTACTGACGCGAAAAGTACACGGTGTTCCTATATATTTTTCTATTCATATTAAATAGATTAATATAAATAAGCAATAAAGAGAGAAAT
>JBCAUJ010000123.1:7986820-8028934 GCA_038406275.1 Cataglyphis albicans | reverse complement strand
GAGAAATGAAGGGCAAATTAAATTAATATCAACACAAATTCTCTTACACATTGTCTTTCCCTAGCATTTGCTTTCATGCATGAATATGAGGCGAAAATCACGGCGAGAGAAACTGCGGCAAATCCGCGCTGCAAACGCGATGAACGAAGGGAAAGAAGGGAGAGAAGGGGGGGAGAAGGGTGAGAACGTGTTGCAGTTACGTCTGCAGCCGGGCAGCGTCAACGAAATCAGGTTACCGGGTGTGTATGAGCGGTTATAATACGATATACCGGAGATGAGCAGGAGGAGAGTGTGCACACCTTTTCGTCGCCGCATAAAGCACCACTGCAACATCAAACATCACACTTGTCTGGACTGCGGATTGGTCGGGAGGTCACCGACTCCGAAGCGCGGATTACTGTCGGCCCGTCGTCGTCATCATCGTCGTCGTCGCGTGCTTCTCGGCAGCATGCGTCCTCGTCCACGCCGCACGCCGGCGCATCCTTCTCACTCGATCGGAATCACGACGCCCGATCGGATCGGCGGGCCCCGCGCACTCGCGAGATAACTCGCAGATTAAATTTCTCGGTCACGTATGACGATGTAATCGCGAATGGATTATTGCGCTCGCAAAGAGAATATCAATTTACCGATCTTCCGGTTCCTGTATTATGGTGGAAAGAGAATACGGGATAAATATTATAACACAAAAAAAATATATTTTAATATGATAATTATTCTATAACTGTGTGTGATGATGTTATCAAAATAAGCTTTCACAAAAAATCAAGTGTTTAATAATTAACAAATATATATATATATATATATATATATTTTTTTTTTTTTTTAATTAATAACATGATAGTTTATATTAATATTTATCAATTACATTGTTATTCAAAAGCTAAAGTTTTAGGCAAAAGTTTTATCCGATATGCTTTTTCTTTATAAATATTATTGATGTTACGTCAAATAACAGTGTGGTGAAAATTGACATACATTGAATCTTGTCACGAGAAAAATTCGCGAAAACAGCTTGCCACTTTGTTTATCGTATGTTCGATTTTCAAGCACGTGCTCAGGCAATGCCTGTGCAACGTAAACAATGGTTTATCAACAGGATGCAGTGACGGTGACCAACCGCGATAAGAAAGGCAAATCTGTCGGGACACCTCGTGTAAATGATACGATAAATGATAAACCGTTACGGGCGTGATAATAAACGACGGTCATAATGCAATCTCGTGAAACTTGATGCTGTGAACATTAATCCAAACGTCAAGAGAAAAATAATCTCGACGCGTACATTTATAATTTAAGTTTCTATATAAATATATATATATATATATTTGTATAATTTTTAAAGAATGTAGATTAGATATTATCTAGATAAGTTGATTTTATTATCGAGCAGATATAGTTGCTAATGACAAAAAAATAAAATAAAATTCACGAGAAATTTATAAGCGGTCTTATGTCACTTTTGAAGAACTTTGATTAGACTTTCTCTCCTTCGAATCATCTTGTACACGAAATCGCTACCAAGCAAGAAGAAGCGAGAAAGCAAGACGCGAGACATTCTCTGACGGTAGCATCCGGGCGGGGTACCCAGTGACCTCAGCTACATTGCTACGTTAGGTCGCCGGGTCACGCGGATACCCGGGTCGACGCATGGCGCTCGGTCAAGGCACTCATCCGCGATTTAATTCGAATCCAGGAAATCGACGAGCGGTATCAGCGGAACCGACGATCGTTGGTGGCACGTTGGTTGCCAAGCGCGACTCTAGAAGGAAAAGTCGCGTGACCTATTTCGAGCTTGTCGGCTTTCGACGACGTCATGCGTCCTTTTACGCCTCTTTAAAAAAAAAAAAAAAATACCCAAGTAAAATCCCCACGCGCGTCTAAAAAATCCGCATCCATTCGGTCATGCAGACAAAAGGGAAGGATCAAAGGATCCTGTAATAGATTCACGTTGCACCTACGTGACCCGATATATGATAATTACGTGAGAGATTCGACTTCAAATGTCATCTCCGGGGATTTATTGGTCGCGAGACTCGGCTTTCGCTTTCTCAAGAAAGCAGCGGGAAAATAACGCGACACGTATCACTTTTCGGAATGCACCACGAGTGCAGCATGGCGCGATTCAATCTCTCGAGACGCGCGTCATCTCCTATCGAGCGTCTCGCGTTGACATTTCGCGATGACGACGACGAATTCGCGTCTCTTCAACTTGCCATGACGTGTACCCGAGGGTTCACCACCGCATTCGTGACGAACACGCTTTACTTTTAGATCGGAGTTGAGGTTACGCGGCGCGTTGAGGTTGGCTCGTGACTGACTCTCTCCGGGCGTCGCGACGCCGACGCCACCTTTGCGCGCTGGCTTCCCCCCGTCGAGGGGCGAGCTCGACCCCCTCGACGGGACGGCGGCGGCCTCTCCACCCCGTGCTGACCCTCTCCTGGTGCAGCTGCACAACCGCCGCCGTGGATTATAACCGACCTACCACCATCCTACATCCTATCCGCGACCATGCACCTGACGCGAAGGTGGCTGACCGACGTCGGTCGGCTGTGACTTGCGATCGATTTGTCATTCTCGAATTTTTTAGAAAGAAATAAGACATATTTTATTTTTCAGAAAAAGCGTATGTCTAAAGAAGGGAATAATTACTGCGGATTTTCGCAGAGAACCTAAGGCACGAAGCTTTATTCATCGAACATTAGTCTTATTTAAGGAACCTTTTTTCGGCGTAAATATTTTATATCGCGCTTGAGATTACCGGACTTTTTTAATCGTGATTTTCAACCGTGAGGAAAAGCGAGAAGTGCTTCTCGCAATTCGAAAAGAAAACGGCGTTCTTTTTAGAATTTATACGATATTGATTAAACTTTCGCGAAAGTATGAGATTTTTATTTGCCTGCAGAAAAGTTCTCTCTCCCAGTAAAGATGACTCGTTCAATCTTATCATTTTAAATATTTCTTCTCTAATGCAGAGATCCATTTTAAACGACCCACTTATGCAAGCGAATATTTAAAGAACCTCCACAGATATATTTGCGACACTCTAAAAAAAAAAAAAAAAAAAACTAAAAAATTAATCGCGAATTATCTCGTTAACCCCGTTACTATACAAGCAACTGTGCTCAAAATATCAGGAGACGTGATAAAGACGGGCAGCCAATCATTAATTTTTAAGTTATTTGATTTATATATTAACATTTACATCTCTCTGGTCAAACCGCAATTCAATATTCGTCTCTCTTCATCGTCGATACAAATGCGTGTCCGTGAGAAAATTTGCTTCATTTTCCTCGATTCACGATTACATTTTTCTCTATATGTATATCGTATTTCTATCGTATAAATCAATATAAAATTTATTTCGTTATTTAATTCAAATTTTACGTTTTAAAACAGACACGTTTAAAATATTTTTCAAATTCAATTCATTAAAATCTAATACTATATATTTGTTATTGAGATTAAATATTAGTTGTGATATGTATATAAATTCAATTGTAATGATATTAAGAGTTCACATCGTATACTCGATTAAAAGTAATATTAAGATTAAACTCTAACGATAAGACAAGAAAAAAAAAATGAAAATAAATTCAAGCGCTTAAAGTCGAGATGAGAAAATATTATTAAGAAAATGTATATCTTTCTGGCGGCGTTAATTCTCAATTAAAAAGGCCACAATTAAGAGCGATAAAAAACACGCGCAGACAAACAGCCAAAGAATCGAAAAATTTCTTTTCTTACGTTTATAATACAAATTGAGAGGAAAAAAGATGATAAACTTTAAAACACATCCACTGTTTGCCGTAATTCGAAAGGAAAAAATCATTATTAAATAATTATATTCCTTTTTAAATTAAATGTACTCACGATTTTCCTGAGATCAGTGAGTCAAAAAATTACGAAACATTCGTCATAATACATACCTGAACCAAAGAAAGAAAAACTAATTTTAAAGAGGATGTTACAATATATGCGCAAAATTAATATTTAAAATTAGAGAATTTTCTAAACTCAGGCCATAACAAAATTATACGAAATTCGTAATCTGCTTTGGATCGGAAAAACATTGCGATATCGAGATAAGAAGCTCGTGTATCTCAAACAAAAAAATACATCGTTAAATGAGACGATCGCCGTATGAGCAATTTTATCGTTGCTTCAGCGATGTATTATGGGCGAGTGCAACGAGAAAAAAAAAAACCATGATGCTATCGCCACGATCACCTACATACACGTACATGACTCTTTATATTTAAATGACTAACGCGGGTCGTACTCCTACGACAGTTTTCAAAGCGATCGCGCCTCGCCTGGACGACGCGCGTGCAAACATGCTTATAGTTGATCCATACACGACGCGGTCTTATATCGTGCATACCTCTACAGAGACTCGACTCGACATATCGATTTCCAATTTGCCGACTATGTACCAACGCGCGCGCAAAACCTCTAAGTTTATCGCGCTGATGGCGCACGTCGAAGAAACCATGTAATCCAGGGGTTCTTAACCCACGCGACAGCAGGCTGTAAATTTACCGCAAAGGTCCGGGTAATGTAAATTATTCGACAGCGTCCAAGATATATATATATATATCTATATGTGTGTGTGCGCTTTATTCAGATTAAGCTTGCTAGAAACACAATAGCCGAGATACGCAACTATTGGATTAACGCGAAAAGCATTTGTCGCCGTAAGCTTCCTCAATTAGTTCGACGTTAGTTTGAGATTGCTTTGATGTCTTTGCTGGATGCTAATTATGGATTAGATGGCAGTTAACGTGTTTTATAATTTGAGAAATAATAATTTTATTAAAATTCTAAATATTAATTATAATAAGATTGTTGCATAGATCGATGTGCGTTTTATATTTCAAAATTTTAATAGCTCTGTTAAAATTTAATAGAAATGTAAAAGCTAAGATTGTTGTATTTATTTATATTCTGTTTTATTAAAACCATGACACACTTAATTATAATTCAATCCAAAAACGCAGTAAATTCATAGTTTACGACGTTTATTTAAAGTGGCATTTAAAATAAAATATAAAGCTTTTATCACATATACCCTCGCTATAAATTCTTTAATCACACGCTTAACTAATAATTCAATGGATTTTTTAATGCCTTTCTGAATGCATTTTTAATACTTTACCCGAAAAGTTTGAAAATTCTGCCAACATGCAATGCTACTAGACAAATCCTGTCATACGCGTAGCTTTGAGAGCACGGAAGAAGAACGGAAGTAAAAGTTACGACATCAGTCTTCTGGAGTTGAAGCTAAACTTCTCGTAAAGTTGGCAAAAGTCAAGCGAGTTAGTCTACCGCCTTCAATCAAGAACTTTCGTCTTATTCGAGAGAGATTTTACAATGCCAAAGTTCGTCATGCTCAATGCGGTCTAAATGTAGGAGACATTTTTAGATATATCATAACAAAGAAGGGACGTAATTAACATTCATCATAGATTTCGAAGAAAGTGTCAATCTTGCGTGGGATAAATTCTTTCTAGTCTATACCCGTGAAAGATTACAACGGGCCGAAAACATTTCAATGGTACGCTTGAAAAATTCCAACCGCAGCTCGAGCGAAACGGACCATCTTCACCCAGACGAGACGAATGATACATTTCCCATCGTCTTTCATTCTGCGCTACCCATTTTACACCAATGGCCACCATCATTCACCCCGACTACTTTACGCGAAAATATTTACATGGGAGGCGCGCGGACGGCTTCCGGAAAAAGTCTCGAAAAAACGTCCTCGCTCCAACCGACCTTTGTCACAAGCGCGCGTCGCGCGCGTCTGAAAAAATTTCCAAGGCTGCAATTTTACGTCTCGAGCCCCTTTTCTCGAGCAATATAAAAGTTTTTCAATCTCTCAGAGACATGTCCGTGCCGATCGTAATCCCATCTCATCTCGTCATTCTGCGATCTGTCAACTGTCTCGTCAAAAGAAAGAGAGCTTTGAAGTTTCATGTCGTACATGTCGCATATGATTTACGCGCGTGAATCAACTTGTAGAATCAGAAGTGACTAGAAACGACAGCTCTCGAAGAACATTGCACGCAACGTTTTCAAAAACTTTCACACGTGTATACGATGTTTTCGATGAAATATGTACGTTGCGGCCACTCGAACTATCATTCGTGTCAAACGCGCAAACTATGTAGTAACCTTCTAGAATTACTTCAAAGCGCTCCTCCATCCCTTTCCAGAGTTCATCGACCTCTCGACGGCACGATACAACGGGCGATAGAAAATTCACGAGAAATTCCGGGAATCCCCTTCGCGATTCGCCAAAGATGTTATTTTCTCGCATTTTATAAACTATCGTACGTGCGAAAAACTTCACCGAATTTACCATTCGATCGCGTTGTGGAGATGAGAAAAATGTTTTTCGAAGAGCATTCCGCGATCGGTCGTTTTTTTCGCGATGCACTTTTCCGACCGTTGTATCGCGATCGATGCAACGTCGATCAGTCGGAGAGATGACGTACTTGCCTGTCACGTACTTGTCACGTGCCAGTCGCGAATTTCTTTCATTCGATCGTACCCGCGAAATATATATATATTTTCCCAGAGAACCATGATCGATATTTTCATCAAGTTGACATATTTCCAGTATCGCGTATATTACGTGACCCTTCGTTGAAACTAGTTGCGCGCACTTTGTTTCTTTTTCGAATCATCGCCAGTGGCGATGTTTTCGTGGAATCTATCAATTTATATTTTTCAAATATCTGCTTGTTCTATCTTTTTTCCAATCAAATATCTTTCTATTGCACAGCATGTATACTTTTCATTCGATTTTTTCATATGGAAAAATTGAGTTTCAAAAATAGTTTCTTATTCATTTTCCAAATCGAAATAGAATATCAGAATAAAATAAAATTTACGCGAACAAAACGATTAAACTATTACCATTAAATGATCGAAAATAGTTTTCATTGATCTGCTAAACAGATAAACGACAACGAGAAACTTAAAGAGGTAATGCCGTAAGACCATGTCGGAAAACGTAAAAAAACATGTTCCAGAGCTGGCTTACGTCAGGATGCACCGAACAGGCCTCGATAAAATATAGAAATTGGGTACAACTTTGAATATGTTTGCCTGCCCACAGCAGAACTCTTGGGAATGGAAAGCGTGGAAAGTTTTTCCGTCCACCCGATAGGCCGCGTCGAAACTTTCCATTAGGATATAACGTAGTATCTCCTCGGACACCACGAGATCTATTTCCTACGCGAAGATGAGCGAAATATATATAGGAGTTCGCGAAACTAATACGTGGTTGTATTACAAATCATACCGCGTTGTTTTTAAGATCCTAGTAACGCGCAGAATTTTTCTGAAGAAAGATTCTTCTCTATAAAATATAGCACGTGTGCAAGTCCGTAACATCCATTCGTCATTCGTTTTAAAAAGGGAAGATCATTCGCTCTTACTCTTAAAAATATTTATCGATCTTTTACGCCATTTTTCAAATACTATTCGCATTTTTCAAGCTGTAACAACTTTGTCACGCAATTTTTCATCGTTTCGGGAATCGGAAGCGGCGTGTAGATACCGAGGAATAATGGAAAGAGGAAAATATATGTCGTTCGATTGAAAATTCAAATGCTCTCTTGCCAGACGGATCTCCTCTATAGAGCTCGTCGCTCAGGAAAAGCTGCAAGTACTCTAAAAGGGTTAAATCGCTGTCGACGTTAAGTGAATCTTCCTGCCGTTATCGTTGCCATTCAATTTTCCACTTTATCCTTAAAACCATCCCTAAGTTACATTAATGGAGCTTAACAGAGAAGTTTCGGGCTCCATTTTCTGACCGCAATTTTCATCGTACGAGATACGTGTGCTTTATTTTTTTCTCCGATATTTTTTTTTTCCTCGTATCAAAATTGAGGGGAAGAAATAAAAATTGCGTATAAGACAAACGATATTACATTTGAAAGAGAAAACTTTTTATCAAATCGTGATTATCCTAATTGCAAGTATAATCTGAGAAGGCATAATAACGTAATCTTTTTCGTTCACGACCACTTGTCACATCGCAATAAAATTGTCGGAAATACCGCAATACCGCAGCACTGACATTTTTCTGCGAGGCGAGCAAATCGGAACCGATTTTGTAAACCAGAAAATAATATGGTCACAAAGCACGAATTGCGGGGCTTGTATTTCGACGAATATACCTGGCTGATATCGATTTCCCATAACTCTACCGCAAAATCGCTTTGACGAATGGCTGTCGATAAATCCGCGATAACACGTCTCGCAGGTGTGAAAATTCAAAATTTATATCCGCGAAAGTTTTGTTATATTACGAATCACATTGAATGCTGCGAAAATCTTGAAAATCATAAAGGTTTGCCATTAATCGGAAATTGTCTTACGAATCAGCTTCCGGAAGTTATTATTTCGAGGATGTGATTAGCGTGAAATCGTGTTGCGAATATACGAGATATATCTTAAATTTCGAGAAAAGGTAACGTGCTCTAAGAAGTCATCAACGTCGGCATAAGGTTTCACAAAGGCCCTGCGTCAATATCGATCCGCAAGTAGTCGTTCTCTTTCTCTCTATTCCTGTCATTTCTCTCCTTCGTTTTCTCTCCGTGTCTCGTCTCTTTGCGGTGCGAGCCTATATGTTATAGAAACTATACCGCGATGGCTACACTGCTGGGAAAGCACGAGTCTTTTCTCAGTGAAATAGTGTTCTCCTTGTTTTTCAATGTTTGAATTATTGAACGTCTCGCTCGTGTCTTTATCCATTTTACAGTATCGGAAAGATATCCATTTCAAAATCATTTAATGCACTGATATAAAAGATGTAATATTTCAAAGCTTTTAAAGCATCGACTTTTTACGATCAAATAAATAGGGAATCGAAGAATCATTAATTAAATTATAAATTCAGAAATTGCTACAATAATTGCTATTAATAAGAAAAAGATAACGAAAAAATTAATTGATGTTTAAAAAAGAATTTTCTTCTCGTCTGTTTCAATATATTTATCACGCATGAAATAGGACTAAGGGAAACGTGACAAAGTACTGAAAATAAAGAACAATCGCAAACTGACGGATGAAACAGATTGAATCTAGACGCGATTCTTGACGCGACTATCGACCGTACGATGACATTAGCCACGGTTGAATTGTCGGCTCTCGGCGTGGAAATGAAAAAATATATTGCTCGCCGCGGAGCAGAAACTTCCAGCCGAATGGCGGTCTATTTTTTTTTTTTATTTCATATCTCGTCGAAATAAAAAACAATTTATGCTGACTCTTCATATATTTCTCTGGTTTCGAGCCTTTCGCTGAAAACAAAACCGATTAGCATATCTCACAATATTCTTCAAGTGTTTATAAAACACGAATATCAAACTTTATGAGAAACGATTTTTATCAGTTCATGTAAACATTTTGACAGTCATAAAATCATAAAAATAATAAATAAAAAAATTTATTTTTTTCTGTTAAAATATTAGGACTCGATACAATACAGGAAAGATCGTGTTGAACAGAAAATAAAGAATTAAATCTTACTTAGACACAGTGCAGGAACGCGGTCGTTAACGATCCGGTGACTTTGTCGCCAACTTGAATCCTTTCCGTGGAACGCAGACGGATTTAAATAGAAGGACGGAACGGGGGAGCAAGAGGTTTCGTAGGCTCTAACCGCGATGCTTGTAGGGATGTATCGATCGCCGTTTGCGCCTATGTTTCTTGCCCGCGAGACAAACGAGAAATGGCGAATAATGCTCGGCAGCGTGTATACGCGAAGCTTCGCTCCCTGTTTGCCGTCGTCTTCGTCACGAACGCATATAATTCGCACCCTCCCTCCGTTTTCCAAAGTTTAGCGACGAAGAAACATCCAAGAGAGAAAAAATCCAGCGCGACGTCTCTCCGCCAAATAAAAGACATCACGTTTAACGGAAGCTTTTTAGTGAACAAATTTTGTTTTTTTCCTTATCATT
Organism: Cataglyphis albicans; assembly: GCA_038406275.1. Lineage (NCBI taxonomy): Eukaryota > Metazoa > Arthropoda > Insecta > Hymenoptera > Formicidae > Cataglyphis > Cataglyphis albicans. The sequence continues at coordinate 8,018,957 of JBCAUJ010000123.1, read as the reverse complement.
ATATGTATTATACGTAAAATTTATTTTATTTAATTTACTTAATAAAATTTAAAAAAAATGAATATGTGTCTTATATGAAAAAGCTTTAAATGCAACAGAAAATATTCATTGTTTTATGATGAATAAAGATTCATTAAAAAAAAGAAGGAATATTATATTAAAACTGCGCGTAATAAAAAATATTATAAAAATATTTAAAAAATCACATACAAAATGAACGCAAACGAATAAAAGAATTTTTTATCCGCGCACATTGTTAGTACAAAAGTTGCGATGAATAAAACATCGCGCGAAACGAGGTCAATTTCGCGAGATTATTGCGGATTTATTTATTTATTTTTTTTTTTAATAATTTTTTTCTCATTTTCGTCGCTCGATAAATCCGCGCAACAAAAATTGATCCCGACCGATAGCCTTTATATAAATTAATAGAAACGTGGGATTAATATCCGAAAACTGCTTGGACAAAGTATGACATGAGACAGGAGATTAATTCCAGTGGTCTGTTATTATTTAAGCTCTCTGTAAATCTCCGATACATTATAGAACGTGCGCGATACACACGTATATCCCGGATAGCCAAATCCCGATCCTTTGAGAATACAAGTTTCGAGGGTCCATATAAATCACCCAATAAAGAATTTAACAGAAATTGCTTGATTAAATAGAAATGATTGATATATAAATTAAGGGAGATGCCATAGCGCTGATTTTTCCCCGTCGCCGTTGCATTCCCCTCGAATTAACGATCCGTCGTCGTGACAGCTGGCCCTTAACTCCACGCCATGAAATAACCTGTCACCGGTAACAGGTGCGAGAGGTTTATTGCATCGGTCCTAATGCATTCGCGAGAACGTCGCAGCCAGCGACGCGCGACGTCTCTGATTCTTCGCGCGCGAGAAAAATGCGCCCGATGGGCCCGCACCGGAGTCATTGAAATATTACGCCCGCTGCAGCAAAATATCTTTGAGAGCACGATTTTGCACTTCCCTTTGAAGTAAGTCACGGCGGATAGCGCGTTGCCACGGGAGAGGAAAAATGACAAAAGGCTCGAAAATACGCGACAGATATAAAAATGTATTTCTCTACGATACACCTGCGTCGAATAAACATATTCGCCTTACACACGTGAAAAGAAATATAGATTTACTATCACTTTTCTCTAATAAACATTTTCGAAGATGTAAGGATCTATATTTCTAATTTGAACCCGTATATATAATAAGTAACACGCAATCTGCGTCTAATCTATATGATTGAATAAATATATATAGTTTTTTTTTATGTATGTATAATAATAATTTTATTTAATATTCTCTTTTTGTATTGCTCCTATTTTAAATAAATTTAATTTTATTTTAAACCTATTTTAAATAAGTTTAAATAAATTTAATATTCCTTTTTTGTATTGCTTCTATTTTATCCTACTTTCATGTATTATTAAACATATATATAGTAGCACAATTATTTTATGTCCACAAAAGAACTGCTAATTCGCGCGAAATTAAATTACCCCGTAAAAATTAATTGAATTAATCAAAGTTATTCAATTAGAACCGACGATAAATGTCTGGCGCACACGAAAGATACATAATTATATCTTTTTCGTAAAATCAACCGGAAACTTCGCGTTACGAAAGTCAATGTCAGCCTCAAATATTTGATTTTGTGTTGAGAGTTAAAAATACAAGCTTCTGTAAAAAGTTTGTGGAGAAATAGACTTGCAATATCGCGTTACAAATTCGATAATAATATGTTTTTTACGGCTTCAGTTTAAATTTACGAAGAAGCCCGATAATCTTGTTCAATCTATATATCAGGTAGTTACGTGTAACGATACAAGGAATTGGATTGTTTGCAAAAGTTAACTTGCTACGTGCAAATACACTCTGTTTCTCTTATATCATATATATATATATAGTCTGTAGTTCGAAATTGTGAAATATGAAGAAAATCATAAAGGTAACATATATTGTACATGTATACAATATTTATTTCATAATAAATATCTTTTATCACGTGGTTAAAAATTATTTAAAAATAATTATTTACAATCTTTTATTCGCGTAAGAGTTATTTAATTTTTAAATAATTAGTTAAAAATTTGATTAACACAAAAATACTTATTTCAAATAAATATTGCACGTCTTTAAAAAATTTAATATGTGAGGAGCAATAACGCTAGACTTTATTCGATCCCAAGATAATGAAAATTTGAGAAAATTCAGAGCAAGAAATGAGTTCTATAGCTAGAAAGAACAGAAAATCAATATCGAAGAGACTGACTGAAATTGGCTTCTTCTATTTTGACGCGTCCGTATATCATTATTTATTCCACAAATTGTCATTCAATTTACTTTAAAAATACATTGACCGTGCTATTTTGCGGAAATATATAAAATTCAGGTCACACTATCTATATATTTTATCAAATATCAACTAATAATATTACTCAAAATGAGTAACATTAATAAAAGAAATCTTGAAAGATAATCAATCCACAAAATTACGTTGGTTCTTTCTGAATCTTTTGTTGAATCAAAAAAATCTTTTATTTTTTAAAAATATAATATAAACTGCAGCTTCATATGTATAATTTTATTGCGGAATCATTTTTCTCAATGAGATTAATCTTAAAAAATGCATGCAGAGAATTATATAAAACGTCATTTATTATAATCAATCATATTAAAGCTTGACATTTATAATTCTAATTAGAGTCTGCATAAGACATCGCTAAAAAGACGAGGCGCGAATTTCACAAGAAATTTAATCGGCCGTACATAGCACAATATGCATCGCGATTGTACTCGGTAGTCCATTAATGTTACTTCCGGTACATGACGTCCTCTAATTAGGTCATCGCTGATACTTACACCATTATATGTATATGCGCATTTTAGGCGCTCAATATGATAAGAGTGCAGCTCTCATTATGCGACGATTTGAAAAGCCTTTCTCCTAAAGAAGAGTAATATTTCTTCCGCGCAATATTATTTATAATTAATTAAAAATAATAAAAATATTTTCGCGAAAAAAAATTTACATTACAAAATACTTACTATATGTTAATATAATCAATACTACGCGAAATGTCAGATAAAGATCAACAATAAATACAATATAAAGCAACATGGAAGAATTGCTACAAAAAGAATCACAAGAACATAGTCATGGAATATAATTCATCGTAAATATTTTTCGCACATCATTATTGATTATGTAATGTAAATTGGAATGAATACCTGTCGATATGAGCACGTAATAGATTTGGTTTTACGAATAGATATATTAGAACATTTATTGTAAATGTTTCTTTTCACGAATGCGAATACAACGGTAATCTACGATGGTATCGGTACTGTCAAATTTATATATAACATCGCAAGCGAAATATCCTTTCAATACTGTAACAAAAATTAAATAAGACATAAATAAATAATTTATTTTCCCTGCTTTTTCTCGCAAGCGCAATAAAAATCCCGAGAGTATCTATACCTAATTTGGCTTGCCTACCGCGATAGAATCTATTTTTCAGAATAGCAGAACCAAATACCATTTACGTCACCGCGTTAGTTGTCTGTAATATTTTATTCTTAGCATTCCTCGTCTTTATCAAGCGTCCTTATCATTCTACGTAGAATATCGTCACGTTATTATTGTTCAAATATTACGGATCACGAAATTAAACATGAATATTCGTGCCTACTATAACGGTCGTCAATCCGAAACCATGCGAACTCGCGTTTAACCGTGCAATACGAGGGCGACTACGCGAGCGATGCGAGTGGAAACCCGAAATTGGAAACGAACGCCGGCTACATTCGTGCTTCACGAGGCTTCACGAAATCATATCGATGTTTGCGTCTTACCTTGCGTGCTGCCATTGGGCTGTCCGGCCTGCTGCGGCATTCCGGGATAAAGGGGCGAGGGATGAGGCGATGGTTGATTGTTGCTGGGCGGTCCTGCAGAATGCGGATTGGCAGTCGTCGAGGTCGGCGTAGCAGAGGGTACCGCTTGTTGGGATTGCTGCACGGTGGATGTAGGTGTTGCTGCGGGGGTGCCATCGCCACCCCCAATGCCACTCGTCGCTATGCCACCGGATGATTGTTGTTGTTGTTGTTGTTGCTGCTGTTGCTGTTGTTGCTGCTGCTGCTGCTGCTGCTGCAACGATGGCAGTTGTTGCTGCTGTTGCTGCTGCGGTGCTTGCTGCGGCGTCGGTGGTTTTTGCGCGTCCGTCGATTCATTTATCGTTTCTGCAAGAAAAGGTTCGATCTTGAATATTAATTCGTTTGGATAAATTCGAGCGTAATTAATTCGCAAACATCCAGGAATGAATCAATTTCCAAAATAATTAGATAAAATTTGCGTGGCGAATTTTGTTACGTATTTAGGGCGAAAGAATAAAGACGTTAAATTTTATTAATGAATGCCTATAATATTCAACAACATTTGAAATTCTACCCTTCGATGAGGGTGTTGGACGGTAATGTTAGTCGAGATTATAAGATAGGAAATCTAAAAGAAACGAAATATATACGCAAAGCGTACAAAGGATAGATGGATCGGATTTATATAGAAGGATTGAATTCAACGTAGTATAATCTGAACATCGACCTGGATAGAATTTCAAAGGTCAAGGGGTTCTCGGTGTGTAACCGGAAGTTCATTCAATCATGTTAAAGCTTGAAAACAGGAAATCACTGCACGAAACGTGACAACAATTGTCAGTGATGCAACAATTACCAAGGTGCGTTATGTTAATTCGATTCACCGCAATATACATACAATATATTTTATATTGTATATACAATAACGAAAATTTAAAATCTTTAATATAAATATAAATATATACGGATAAATATATAAATATAAAATTTCTTTTATATAAAAATAATGTGCGTAAAAATATAAAAGTAACAATACATATGTGAGAATAAAAAGAGAGAGAATAAAATTACAAATATGATTCTTATATTTATTTATATTAGTATGCAAAACATACCGTAGCTCGTAATAAATATTTTTTATATTATACGTACCATGTATATGTATATGTATATATATAAAATTCATGTGTAAAAAATAATTATAAAAACTATTTAACATTTAATTGTTAAAAAAGAAAATTTAATATTTCCAAACATTGATATTCGAGATATGCAGGTATATATATGTCGAGTGATAATGACGTTGAACATTTCATGTATCATACTGACATTTGATATTGGTATATGTTGATATTTTTCCTGCTTCCTCCTCCTACGCAATATCTCTCGCTACATTTTTTCTCCATTCGGATCCCCGCCATTTTCCCAAGTCTCCATCGATTTTGCGGTCAATTTAAATAAACGTATCTCTCTCTCTCTCTCTCTCGTAGTAACCAACGAGATGACGTATGTTGATAAACAGCTTTACGTCATTATCGCCGACAAGATTCGCAATTTCTCGCGATAATCTGACGAAACCAAGCGTGATACTTTAATTACAAAGGATAGAAGGTACTGCACGCTCTTTCTCTCTCTCTCTCTCTTAAAATTTGTTTCGTAAAGTTCGGATAAGGATATGACTAATGGCGGAATAGTTTAGGAATCAATAGAATTCTCAAGGTTTCCTTGACGAGGGTTATACCCAACAACTATTGTTATGTGTTAAGTACCGAGGGAATATATTAATCATTCGAGAAGTTTCACAGTCCTTGAGCGGCAAGAAGCATTTTGAAATCTACCTCTCCGACATAAGTCATGTATCTTCAACTATTGTTTTTGCAAAAAGTATATATACGATAATAACAATAACACTTTCTCTAAAAGCTAAAGTACTTACTTTAACGTTTTATCGATGCTGAATTGAATATATCTCTCGAAACTTTATGTAAATTAATTATTTTATCACGACAATGAAATCTTTCGTCCGTAGCGTTGAACGAACCAACTAACACCACGTGCGGATGAAATGCGAAACTACTCGGAAGCCTCCCTACAATGTCGATAAGAGAGATCGCGCCGGTATCGCATCGCGATAACGCCAACGAATATATGTTACTATTTATATCGCGGACAATGATAAGAAGTGAATATTTTAAGAAATATAACTCGGATTCTGAAATCAGCTGGGCAATTAATCGCGTCATTTTGACGCGACGCAGCTAGTCGCGATTGGGGAAATTGAGTCCACGTCTATCACGACTGCAAAACGCAATTACGATCTTATACTGGGTGGCAAGTTGTCGACAACCCCGGCAGTCTGTTTCTCGTTTCCTGTCCAGTCTGCCGAAAGGGCGGATACTGTTTTCGCCGCGCCAGGTAAACGGAAATGTCTGTCTGACACGCGTGCAAATTTCAATATTCCAATATTCGCAAATTCCACGTTTCATTCAATGAAAAAAAATAATCTGTCAAGGAAAATAATAATCAAAAAAAAAAAAAAATGATAAAATTTACGATGCTTTTAAAAAGCAAATTGCTACAGAAAATGCAAAATAATAATTTATTTAAAATATTTTGTATTAAGAAAACTTTCTCTCGCAGTTGGAAGGGCTGATATCGAGTGAAGTATCAAAAAATAAAGTAAATTATAGTAAACAACAAATATATATATATGGAGACTCTCACCATTTTCCGGAAACGATGTCGATCGTATCACGGGCAGCAATATCCCTTTTTGCACCAACTCATCTCTGCTGGCACGTACCGAGATTTTTCTCTCGAGCGCTATTGAGAAAGGTAAAGAAAACGAGCGAAATCGTCATTATATCGTCTATTCTGTAACGCGCAGTTTAAATGGCATGATTATTTTTGCAACACGATATCGCGCGCGATAAACGTTTAAAACGTTTACACCGTGTAATTCTAGAGAAGATGATTAGAATACGTTAATGTGAATTTTCTTATGTGCACAAACATTTTAGTTAGACCATATTTAAATTGAATAACATTTATTATTTTAAAACGCAGATATTTTTTTCTGTGACATAATGTCCGAAAAAGAACACAATGCAAATATCATCCCTCTATTATAGTATAAAAATATTTCCGGTTTAAATACCATTTAAATTGCAAATATTAAATTAAATATGATTAAATATTATATCTATTATAAGCACACTTATATACTCACATAATGAAGCGGCTTCAAATTTATCCGATTTCTTTTTCCGCTTCCATTTCCAGGGTTTGAAGAGTCTACCGAGTGCCGAAAATTTACTTTTTCTTTCCAAGGGCGGCGTTCTTGCACCCGAACCCAAACTGTTTGTTCGCAGAGCAGCACCATTTTGCTTTTTCGCTGCAACAACAAAACGTTTACATTAATGTAAATTTCACAATATCTTTTCGTACAAAAAAAAAAAAAAAAAAATACTCGATTCGTGTATAAATCATCGCGATGGAATAAAATTAATTTCACGTTTAATCATTCAGGTGGAATTTTCCGTTTATTCATATTTATAAGAATAATAATTCTTATAAAATTAGGATATTAAAATTATCATTTTGTGTGACAGAGTACATAGTCATGGAGAATGATTATTTAAATAAATATGTAAATTTGCAAGTTGATTACTTGCATATGGTACAACTAAGTAACGTTTGTGTGATACAGGAATATCAACCTGCGTTATGTTAGTCTAGATTTTCCGTTTTTCCGATAAAACGTAGCTGCCTATGTTACCTGCGTTTACCGACCAGGGATGCAGGCTTTCAACCCTTTTATCGGCGCCCGTAAGGGTGGAAACGAATAAACGACCATTGATCCAGTAGTTTATCCAATGCGGAAAACCATTATTTCTCTCATTTAAATATATACTACATATTTCATATCTGACAATTCAGAAATTAGAATATAAAATTTTCACGAATTTAAGTAAAAAAAATTTCATCAATGAAATTACTTGAGTGATAACGTTGTTTATGAATAGATAAAAATACATTTCTGATAAAATTTAACCGTATATGAAATTAACTAAATTATAAAAAAAATTGCTAATATAATCTTTAACAATATTCAAATATTCAATTGTAATTTTTTTTGCATGTTTTTATTAAATGAGACAGATTGATATTAAATTGATATAAAAAAAATAAAGCAAAACGCAAATTTGTCAAATATAATAAATATATATATTTCTTTATGTAACATTATATTACATACTATTCTTCAATCGCACAACTATTCCTATAACGCGTGAAGCTAATCGAGATACGAAAAGTTTGATAAAAAGATATTTTTTCGTGTGTCAAATCGTACCTAACATTTCCGCTCAATTTCTATGCAAATTTTTCCGACGGACATGAAAAGTGCTATCTCCCATTTTCATCTTCCACCCCTCGCGTCCTGTATTGTACTAAACTAACTGTATTAAATTTTCGGGACAACACACGAATTATTGCACAAGTATTGCCAAAATAAATGTTAGCAAAACAATAACATAATAATATATGAGAAGAGAATATTGGGTAAAAAACATCTTTAAATAATAATACATATAAACAATCTGATAGTAAATACATATTATAAACAATTTCATTATTGACTAAACAATGATGAATTTTATATAATGCAATAATATATCTTTGTGTTCTTCTCTAATATTACGTTGTTAACGTTCTAAAAATTTATATAATTCTAAATTATATTTATATTTAATTTAATTTTTTCCGACAATCAAAGAAAATAATACCATGCATTATTAAAGTATTTTTGAATATAACAACTACTTTTTAATCCATAGAAAAATATAATCCTTATATGAGAAAACATTTTTTATTTCACTTTTAATCCAGCTTGTTCCTATTTTCTAGTTGATTTTACTACCAGACAGTAGTACAACTCATGTCAACATAAAATCAATACTCGACACAACGGCACCCCATAGATAATTTAACGAATTTTTCATCCCGTTGTTCCGTAACGTTTATCCAATCACGCCGAAGCAGAAAGCGAAATGTGCCATAGCAATTTTAGCCGACAGAAAGTAAAAAACAGGGGATTTATTGACGTCAAAATCCATCGCAAATTAATCATTTGTGCCAAACACATGTTTACAAAATCAATATTGCAACAAATATAATCAGATGCTAACGAAAACAAATAGAATATAGCAAATAAATCTACCAATATTTCGAATATATAAAACAAAGGATGTATCGAGCACATATAAAAATCTATAAAGCAAATAAAAAAATAATTAAAATTTAACAGCATTGTCAAAACTTTACATAAGCTGCTAAGTAAAATTTTTAAAAGCATCTTTTCCAATTATTTATAAATAGACGCAACCAAAATAAATTAAATTCATGCTCTCTCTCTTTGACAATGATTTTTTTTTTAATACTAAAATAAAATAAAATAAAATAAAATTCGCGCAGAAGCAAAGACAAACAAATATGTCTGATTAGAGATAAAGCAAAATTAACCAAGTAAAACTAAACTCTACATTTAGAAGCAAGGAACCCGTCTTGCTTTCGACCCTGTTCTTATCGCGCTACGGTCTTGCAAGAAGAGAGTTCGTCTTAAAAGACCGTTCCCTGAATACGTCCTTTTAATCTGCACTTATCGGCCATCTACTATCTTCCTGTTTGCAGCGTCCTTAGTATATAATACAGGAGTTACTGCCCTCTCGCATCTCTCGAGAGACGCCCCTTTGCACAAATACAAGTTATACATACAATTGTCACAGCAAACAGGAAAAACTATAATAATATATATAGTAATCTTTGCAATTTAGTAAAAAAGTCAGGACAATCGCATATTTCAGAAAAATTTTATGCACTTTGAGAAAACAAATCAATTTTTATCAAAGTTGTAGAAATTAATTTTTTTAATAAAAATATTATGACAATTAAAAAAAAAATGCAACAATTTCTTTATTTATTCAAAAGCTATAAAAATTTTAATTTAATTTAAAAATTAATTTAATTTAAAAAATAATTTAATTAAAAAGAAATAATTTCTGCCAAATTTTAAATTAGCACTTTACTCATGCCCAAATGTATACTATGTATCGTGGATATAAAAAATATAGGTAGAATCTACTTCAAAATCCACTTTGGGAAAAAACTATCCAGACTATCGCTGAGGAAAAGAGAATTTTTCCCATAAGCACAATCATAAACAGTCGCCCATGTCGCCTTGTTCGCACCCATCCTACGATGCATAATGCAAAAGCCTCGTATATAACTCGGGGAAAAAGTGCGACGAGGGTGAAATGTGACGGAAGGAAAGTGCGTCGTGCACGGTTGAACACTGTCGAATGGCGATTCTGAGAAACCTCCCCGTGGGGAATAATGGCCGATAACGTGCGGTAGGGCAGTTTTGCCAGCGTAAGGTAGAAGCGACCGATTACAGCGGCCTTAAGCACCCCTCCGGGGATTCTCGTAACGTCTTGGAGGGCAAATCGCTCTTATGAACAGAGCGACTTTCGGAGCGTGACAAACCTCGCTTAAATGACGATCGCTTAATCAGCTGACAAAGCGTTAATCCTTCCACGATAGTCGAGAAGTTATTAAAATATTAAAATAAATATCGCAGCTAAAAAGTGGTCCAATTAGCGTGTGCGTGATAAATTTGGAAAAATGTTCATTCAATTATTATGAAAAAGTCAATTTAAAAAAACAAGCATTAAACAACAATTACGATGCTTATATAATAGTCACGTAAGAGATAGAAAATTGAGAGAATAAAATGTTTTATCCCAGGTTTTTAAAATTTTTTGTTAAAATTCTAAACAAATTTTATAATTTCAAATACATTGTCTATTTTTTTTTTTATTTCAAAAATATTAATGCCAACTATAAGTTTTTATCTGACAATAATGGATGATAATGATTGCATGATCTTCCTAAATCAGACGGAGTTCTACTCTCTGAATGAAACATGTGCGACAAGTTCTGCCTTATCTCTCGCAGACTTTCCCCTTTATCCCACGAAAGGAAGAAAAAGAATATATCGGCTCCGATGCTAAAGTGAAATAATTGACGCCACAAAACACTTCCGCTAGGGATCTATTCACGCGTATCGAAAACCGTCAAGAGCTGTTGCACTAGATCTGCAGACAATGGCAATATTAACGCAATAGACCGTATTCGCCATTGTTCGAAAATGCAGCGGCTTATTGTTAGACGAGAATTCTAATCCCATTAACAATAAGAAAAATAAAAAAAAGAGCATTGACCTTGACGCAATCTTCTAATTGATTGTAATTATGTCAATAGCAATGTATGAAAATATCGCAAATTATGTAATAGAAAAAGAAATAAGTTATCACGTTAATAAGAATTTGAGTAAAATTTAAATTACCTGAATTATTACATAATGTTTCATCAATTACAAAGTTTGCATTATAATTGGACGATTAAAAACTGTTGAAATAAAGTTCTTAATAGCTTGATGAGTGAATAATTTAATAACTCTTATTTAAATTACTAATTCTCATTACAAAATGGTTGCGAGTTAATCCGATTAATCTTCATGAGAAGCTACATTAAGTCGATATCATTGATACGTTGATCAATAAATTATTCGCAGAATTACTGTGCGCGAGGGTGATAGGCGTCACGACAGATCCTATAATCCCAGTTAGAGCGCAATAAAACACCTAGTTAATGTGATAAAAGACACGAGCCTGCCTTCTATTTAACAGACGTCAATAACGATTTTTCTGGATGAATGAAACTCGACATGAAACTTGCACGCTGACGAATCGTTCGCCCAAACAAAGAGAGATCTAATTATTAGACGCCATCAAAACAATCCGGAGGGGAAAATGAACATAATATGTGACCTAATCGATTTACGGCGGCCGGACAAATGGACTCGAATGTCGTTTAACCGGGCGTTAGAATTCGATATTACTGCTATTGCATCGAAGCAACAGGCGCACCCGACGTAACAATAGACACGCGTCATTGTCAACGTGTCTTGAACCGTGCCGAACAATTCTGCAATCGGTTGACCCGAGTTATAGTTCAGCTGGCTAAACAAAGAGATGGAAGGGAACCGAGAGTTTCTTAAAAATACTCCCTACTTTTCTCATGTATGCAAAAAAAGAAAAAATAATCCAATAACTATCATATTGCATTTATAACTTGATACGAGTTATTTGTCATTAATTTGTTACGTATATTAATCATAATAGCTAAGAATAAAAGCTAAAGGGGGTCTGCCAATTCCGACCGACTATTATCGCGATGCATCGTACGTATGCGCGGCGTGCACGAGAAATTGCAGTCACATTAGTCTCGTTGCATCATAACGAGAATACTCGGCGCGGCGCGAAACGTACGGAAGATGCGCGTTGCGTATCGTCGTAACGAGAATGTGAAAGATGCCGGGCGATTTGTTTTACTCGTCTTGACAATGTTGTGCCGCGTATTACGATATCGCGCTGTTACGGTGTTGCACAGCCGCTTCTGCATCCTTCTGTGCGCCATAAATCACATCTAACGGAATAATAAAGAGCCGCGCGCGCGGTTTCCTTCCCAATCCGCGGCAGACAAGTGCAGACGGCGTGGTGGAAAAATGCACGAATGAAATAAGGGTTGTAGCTAGTGAGGGCACGTTGCCCTGGGTACGGGAACGGTGATGATAGCGGCGACGTCGGCGGCGGCAGTGGCGGCATCCCTGCCGTCAAGGGATGCTGGGGTGTTGCCATGGTGACGCCACTTTGTTTTCCGTTCTCCAATTACCTGGCCGCTGGTTGTCAACTTGAAACCCCGGATACGTTTCTGCCGCACTGACCAGAAGCTTGCCAGGTGTCCGAATATCATCATTTGCATGCGGCAACTTACGCTTTGTTAACTAGCGTACATGAGAGCTAATTATCTCCTTCTTTGCTATCTCTTACATTTTACTCTTTGTTAATATATATGTGTGTGTGTATATATATATAAAAATTTTTGATAATAAAAGATTAAAATAATAATTAAATAATATTACTGTACCTTCTCTCACGACAAAGTTGCAATGTTAACGGAGAGAAGGGCGGAGAATTTGTCACATTTAAGTGTTAAATCGACACCGGTGTTGCGCGGGTTTATGGTTCGAGAGCCGACAGACGACAGCAGTAGAAACGACGGAATAGCTAAATTCAAAACCATGCTCGATGGCAGACAGAATTTCGTGCTACAAAGCATCGGAAACCATAAAGGCAATGCCCGCCGTTGTCGGAATACCCTCGACCAAGAGAGAGAGAGAGAGAGAGAGAGAGAGAGTGAGTTACGGAAGGCATCAAGTCTCTATTATTCGCCCCTTCACAAGGGCTAAATGCTCGTTAATCCTTAATAGCATCGTCCATCCTTTCACGATCACTTTACTCAAAAATCTTGCAAGACTCTGATTATATAAATTACTAACTATATGTATATTATTTCATAAATGATATTTGTTGTTTGTTTTTATATTACTAGATACATATTCTCTTTTTTCTATAAACCATAAGAACTTTAATATATTAATATAAATGTGAAAAATAATTTTTTAAATTTTATCAAATATTTTTGATATATCATATAGAGTTTAAAATTATTAAAAGAAAAGAGTGGATTTGTGTAAATTAAGTTTCAAACATTAATAAATGATTTAATAGAGAATCAACTCTTAACAGTTAATTTCATGTTTCATTTTTTTAAACAAAGAGATGAAACGACATCAAACACGGGTACATTTTCGCTTCCTGCGGTTTCAATTTTGCTAGTCCATTTAGCCGTCAACTATTTGTTTTATCCGAGCTCTGTGACAATAATAGTTCGAGCGATCGGAAACTTTAATTAGCCGCGTTTGACATCAAAGTCAATTAGGAGCAGTAAGACAAAAGTCATTCGACGCGGATGAGAAGACGGAATTAAAGTGGAGGCGGATCTTCCTTTCTCTTCTCTGGAAAGACGGCTTTCTTCGATTACAATCTCGGGATTCTCGGTACAAACCCGAAGATGCGCTCGTCGTCGTAGATTCAAACGCAATTACTGTGAGACTTGCCTCGAAAACAAAACCACGAATAAAGCAGATACGGAACACGTACGTCCATTAAATGTCACCGAAATTTCTGAAATTGTAGCAATTTCGGGCGCAGTAATGGGCGATGCGTGCACGACTTTCGTGATTTGCTCAGTCGACATTAATTGCGTTCGATTAATTGTAGCAGATCGAAAAAATTCGTGATCGGCCAACGAATTAGAGATATACTACGTGAACCGTAAAGCGGTTAAATTACGTCACGTTATTAATTGCGCAAGATTCGTAACGAATGCAATTTCCGGAAACACTCTTTCTCTCTTAAACGCATTCCGAGAAATTCCGACGCTATTAAACGTTTCGGTAAAATAATGATACGTGTACATGTAATTTGTAAACGCGGAGAGAGGTCACGTATACGCGATGTAAATAATTTAATTAATTAAAATGCGAGCATTAACTTGAAACAATCTAAAAACAAACTTCTGACGTTCGCAAATGGAATAATCTATAATTACTGAAATTTAATTATGCATATCAATGGAATCTAAAATTATCTCGGAGGTAAAAATTAACGAGATATCCCTGTTTTTCATTAATAATTTTTTTTCAAGCTAAAATTAAAGAAACACGTGTAATAAATATCGTCTAGATGTTAACCCTGACTATACTTCTAATTAGTTCATTTTATTAAATTTGTCAGTTTCCTGCAAACGAACAGATGTTTTCTGCGATTATCGAAAGATAAACTCAAGAAAATGCAAATATTTATTTAAAGTACTAGTATATTAATATGAATTATAAAAGGAATATCGTTACGTGAAAGAAATTCAAAGCTTATTATTGGAAAAGAAAAAATTAATAACCTCTGGAGAAAAATTAATAATACTAATAAAAAAATTATTACTGTTTCAATATATTATTCATATCTATAATTTAAATTGAAAATGAGGAAACTCTTTGATATATTTCTCGATTATCGTTATTATTTCGTGAAGACAGAGATATTATTTATAAAAATTCACACAAAAATATATCATAACAATGATTATAAAACATTATCACAAATGTAATGATTATAAATATCACAATATTATATGACAGTTGTGACATGACCGTGACACAGACGAAACAGCGTTATTACAATGACCGAAAATACTCTCGATATCGTTCGAATTCACATTCACGGTGTATTCTAAAATTCGATAAAACGCAGACGGAAAAGTTTTCGCAGAGCGGTGAATGCACCATGGACGGGCGAATAAAAAGCCTCAAAAGCGCCGACACACATCCACACGCTGTCCGTCTCGCTCGTTCTATGTATAACGCAAAGAGTTGATTGCGCGCGTAAAGCTCTACACGGGCATTGCGTTCTGCGCTTGCAGAAAAAGCTTATACCTCGCCGGAAAACGATTTAATCGTAACGTGTCGGGGTGACAGTCAATATAGATTTTATTCTTTCAACATTTTCGTAAGCGTGTCTATAAATTCTTATCGTAATATCGAGTAAATAGTGATAGTTGCGAAAAAATTCTTCTTATATTTTATGCTTTTCTGTATTAATCAAGATAAAATATCGCTGCTATATTTATGAGAGTTCGCATAAAAATATAACTCTACATTTTCACTTTGTAATGTTAATATACCACCACAAATTATTTCTTTACCAACGACAAAATGGTTAGGAATGCCAGGCCATAAGTAATGTCACCGAATATTTATTGATACAATTCTAGAAATATGTCAGTTTAAAAGTTCCTGGCCAAGAATAAAAAAATTTATTCGAAAATCTAGCTTCTCTCTTTCTTTCTCAAAGCAATAATTTGATCTCGTAATTCAAGTCAATATTTAAGCCTACTATATTTGTGACAAGTTGCAAAAATAAAGCTGTATAATATAGAAAATGATAATAATGTGTTAATGACCGTGCTATTAAAATTGATGAAATTTGGCAGAGAGATGCAAGTTCATATATCATATTTCTATCGCATTCCAGCGGCATTTGCCAAATGTAACACGCGTTGCCAGAAACGCGAATATTTCTCATTCAATACACTTACGGCGTTATCCTACGCAAAAATTTCCTGTACAATAAATATTATAGTAATTTCTTTCGAAACATTTTCTGTATTGCATCATCGAAAGATGAAAAATTGTTAGTTATACGTTAATTGTATTATTTATGACATTGAATATAAATTATCAGAAATAATATCGTTCTCTCAAAGTCATCCTTCGCGCGCAATTCCTATAAATATGCAAATAATTACTTCGACGATGAATAGGTTTCCAATTTTACGCGCAAAAGAATGAGGACAATGACTCATATTATTTTCGACCCACTTGTATCGAACAAGTTAGCCTAAATGTTAACACGCGAAATAGAATCGGTCATTTAAATAAGATATTTTGGAAATGACTAAATTCAATCACCCACGCATCTCTGTCTACTTTCAGTATCCCTCCCCCCCTCCCCAAAAAAAAAATACTTCGCAATATATTCTCTTTCAAAAAATTTATACAGAATCTTGTGTGAAAAATAATATCAGAATCAGAGAAAAAATCGAAACTCTCAGAAAAAACAAAAAAAATAAATAAATAAATACACCGCAAACTTATTCTTCGTAAACGTCAACCGAGAATCGATCGATACCTTTTCGTTTGAATAAATAATAATTCCGAAGCATCCAAGATTTTTTTTAAGCAACAGATACTACAGGCCGTTATCAAAAAATATATTTTTAAGCAGCACCATGTGTGTGAACGACGCTGCTGATTATCATTCGCTGATTATTCCTCGTACGTAAAAAGTACTGTTGCCTGAGTTGTCTGAAAGTCATCCGTGACATTTACGCTGATGAAAGCAAACAGTACCTAGAATCGCGCGCGCATAACATTGCTCGTCGTATAATGTAGCACACGTGTCCATGTTCGAGTCCGACGACACCGCAGAGACGACTGGATTCCGCTCTGCGGCCACTCGCCCTCTACTAGTCCGACCGCTTAATAAAGCCTCTTCCGTCCTCCCCTTTCCCTCCCCCCCCCATTCTCTTCTCTCTCTCTCTCTCTCTCTCTCTCGTGTCGTGAACGCTCTCGTACGAGTAGCACCGTTACTCGCCGCCTCATGGGATTACGCTCGTGCGTATACACGCCGCCGTATATATAGTATATTAGCGTTAGTAATGCATTTACGTTGGCGTATATACAATGTGAGTGCAGCAATGTATATGTATGGGTCACGCGAGCTTTCCCAACACGTGTTCGTAGGAATGGCGCGCATTTGTACGCAGAGATAGGATATGATAATCGCGACGATCTGCACAGAACAAACGGCGTATTGTGATCGTATCCTTTCTATATGCAATTGGGACAACGGGAGAAAAGAAACGATGGCGTTTGTAATATTTGGATTGGGGAGGAAAAACTGGAACTGAATATATTATTCCTGGAGCGTCAGAGAAAAGTTTTTGGGCGGTGAAAATAAATTACGATGAAACGAAGAACGGGCGTTTATTATAACAATATTTCGGCTTATAGTTTTGAAAAATTTCAAGTTTCAAGATCTTTTGCAAAAAAATATTAAAATCTAAATTAATTATTATTTAACATAAATGGATACTTTGACTTTGATATATGTTGTAGAGAGACAACACAACATAACATTTGAATTTATTTATATAAATATCGCATTAATTAGTAACTGCATGTAAATAAAATATGTGCGCAGACTGCGATTCCAAAATAGAAAAGGTGAACTACTGCCATTTCTGCAGCACACATTACCGACTACTGTTACATGTATATTCACGTATTAATAGGATCGCGCACACCATAAATAAGCGTACGCTTCCGGTTTAACGTGCTCATGAAAAGTTAAACGAAGCGTTCGTGAAAAGCTCTTTTTATCATCTCCGAGATGTGAGGCGTTATAAATATCAAAAAAAAGGTACAGGTTTAATATTAATCTTCCTTTAACATCACACCGCTCGTCAACTAAAACAATCTTATCTCACGTATTACTGATTATAAATCGATATATTTTGATATTTAATGATTTATATATATATATTAAAAAAATAAAAGCAAACTGTAATTTATATACTTTTAAATAATCGCGTATAGAATCTGTCATGTGGGATATGAATCGCTCGATTTTTGATCATTGAAGCACAAGTGGAATGTTTTATAAACTCGTGTTGCTATAATTATAATAAGGACTTGTGACCTTTCGCCTTGATTCTAAATGATACAGCACGGAAGTTTTCGTCTTTGAAATCATATTAATACCCTCATTCTTATTCCTTATTCGTGTCTCTTCCTACATGCATGCATCACAATATACATACATATGGAAATTTAAAAAAAATCTAAAATTGAATTAAAAATCGTATAGAGTCATTGCGACAAATCAAATAGAAACAAAAATATCGCAGCTGCTACTGCTAACAACGAAAAAAAATTACGATTTGTTTGTAATTATTTGCGAATTCGAGCAATATATTTTCCAGATACATTTCACTGTGACGTGAAACTCGTTACCAAAATTACCAACGTCGCTCAAAGAAAAAATATTTAATTTTCTGATATATTCAAAGCAATAATATGAAAAAAAATATTTTATAATAAACTTTCTGCTCTTTCAGCCGCGCAACGTCAGCAATCGAAATTGACATTACAGATATCGTATATAAGATTTAGATTTTGAAATATATTTTCTATCAGTATAACCAAAATAAAAGGAGACATAAAACTTTATGTAACAATTTCATTCGTACATGAATATTTACTAGACATGACTATATGTATATAATGTATAAATTTTAGAATAAATGTTATCGCATTTATTTGTAAATGATTTTCAGCCAATGACGTAAAAGAACCATTGCTTACTGCGGATAAAATTAGTTTTCCACGCTGACGCAAGATATGGAATTTAATTCAATCTTGCATCCTACGATTGAAAAAAAGGTTTTTGCAACGTGTAGCATTAAAAAAAATTGCATTCAGAGCGACGCCACGAATTTTGTGCAGTTGACGACCGAGTGTTCTGATTAATGACTATGTCGAAACTCGCAGAGAATCTCACTACAATTAAGCTTCGTATTTTGGATAGCGAGCTGCAGCTTCGACCGCGTGCACACGTCTCCGAGTGTGTGTGTGTGTAACAGATTAATTAATTAAATTTACTGTTTAACGCAACAGTCCGTGAATTTAATTACTTCAATAGCCGCGGAATAAAATTTTGGTATAGATAATGCGATAACTTTTTTTTTTTTTTTTTAGCAAACCATGTAAACGCTACAATTATCTAAATTGCTATCAGATAGAAGTTACGATTCCCTCGCCATGGCTCATTTGTCGCCACTCTATCAATTAATCCTTCTTATTTGAGCAATTTACATTTAAAGCATGCACCGCGTGCGTAAGTATACTATAAATCTGATTCGGCTCGTAAAGCAGCTTGATGGGATCGATATTGGCTTATATTTCATTGTACACTGAATATGTTTTAAGCATCACGTTAATATCATTGAAAGATGTATATAAATAATATTTCATTATCCGCCGTTATCTCAATTTATGTTTGATGCGCGATGAATAAATTTTCTTAATCTAGTTATACGGATAAATGTTTCATCAAACGAAAACAAAAATTTAAAGGAAAATTATTATTATCTCCGCAATTTTGTAACGATTAGTATCGAATCTTAGCAACTAAGTTAAAGACATTAAGCTTTATATTAATCAATTTTTTTTTTTTGAAGAAATAAGAAATATTCGGTTATGAAGTCAAAGTAGATGCCCAGATATTTTCACAAGACACGAGTTATTCTTCTAATCAACATATTTGTTATCATGTATTTACGCAAGATGCAAGGGTTCTGACCTTTTAAACCAATTATTTTAGCCACTAACGTTAACTGCAGCTTCGGAAGCGTGATATACTTGATCTAAGAACACGTTCCTCGAGAAGTGCTCGAGGGAAAAAAACATTTCGAAACTTGAAGGAATAACTTTGTCGTGAAATAAAATCAATGAATATTGCAACTAAAATGAGAATTCAAAAATTTACATTGTACGAGACTGCTCCCAAAGCATAATAATAATTGCATATCTTTATGTAATTTTAATAATAATTTAATTAAAATATTAATCTTGATTTTATTAATTAAATCTTTAATTAAAACAAATTCAACTCGCGAAGAAATAGACGCAAACAATAATAATCGATTAGCAAAAAACTAAAGAAAACTCAACGTCAGCATTTAAAGCTAATAAAATTGAAAGGGAAATTTGTATGGGAAATTTTCGATCTCGCGAATCTCGCGGCAATCTCTTTCCGCTTTTATTGTTAAGCGCGCGGTTAAGTTCACTGTTTCTCGGTTGCACTCTAGTTTAATGCCGGCGGAAACGCCGAGAGGTGTGTTTCTCGTTCCTTCATAATTCAACAAACTATGCGAGGAAGGCGAAATTTTTCGCGTCTTGCCACGTACACATTCGCAGGTATAAATTAAATTCACCGTGCGAGCGCGAACGAAATCAAGGTAGCGTAGTGTTTCCGTTAATCCAGCGAAAATAATGAACAAAAGGGGCGAAAATTGGAAAAAGCCCTATTTTCCCTACACTTGAAAAAAGATAAATCGTTTGTGTTTATCGACGCGACAAATCGACTTTAAAGCTATGCGTCAAGTCAACATCATCAATTTGAAGTAGTATAAAGTGCACTGTCATGCTCTCTTACATATCTGACATCTACATATAACGTAACAGTTTAACCTTGTCACACATTGTTAATTAAGACAGCATGTGTTCAACAAAACTGTGATAAGATTCTATCTCTTGAAAAGAGAAATAAAAGAAGAATGTTATATTAAATAACTTAATGAAAAATCAAATTTTTGTTTCAAATCAATACAAGAATGACGTAAGTATTTGTACTAGCATTCAATTAAATTGTGTACATAAAATTGTACAATGTAATTTACTCACGATTCAAATTCACCAACACTGTGTAGAAAAAATCGAATGAAGATATTCGATGATACATACCTGCGATACAAAGAGAATATATATCTAAAAAAAATGTGATATATTAAAACTATATTTTTTATATGTAGCAAGTTTATTTTACAATAAACAATTTTATAAATATAAAATATTTTATATAGGGTGTGTAAAATATATTCGTGTCAAAGCAAATTTATATTTATTTGTTGCGAATGTGTATTGCTTTAAAGACAAGGGGTAAAGCAAGAATTCATATACATTCGTGTAGACAATTGCGTAATTTATGCATAGCGACTACATAATTCGCGAAAGTTCGCAAATTTTAATTCTAGCTAAATCGGTCTTAAATCGTTTTCTAGAATATCCGCGTCTTGCTCTCTCGCTTTGCATCACGATTCACGCCTTCGTGCGATACATATGCGATACAAAGTCGACCGAGACACAAAGCCAGAAAAGCAACGACCGATCCTTATACGAGCTCTCGCGGATGCGTGAATAAGTCCGACACTGCAGTCGCAGCTGCAATGCCGGTTTTAAAGCCGGAGCTGCTCGTGGTAGGAAATGCGTTTTCCAGATATACGACGCTGTATGACGCGCGAAACTCTCTTGCAATCTTCATAAGCCCCGCATTTTGATACAGTTAGTTTTATTAGGGAATATAGGATTTTCATAAAATTCAATTGGACTAAAATTCTTTGGAAAAAAAGTTATGTAAAAATATAAAAACGCTTTGTTTCATACTCATCTTTTCTAAAGTTTTCATTCTTCGCATTTAATTTTTTTTTTAATTTTTTTTTTAATTAAAATAATATTTCAATATTGTTTACATTTGGTTACATTTTACATGACAATTATTTTTATGACAATAAATTTAATTTCTCACTTTCGATCAATTTTTCCTACTTTTTCACATCGTAACATAAAATTTTCTCCAAAAAGAACAATAAAGTACTCTTATAATTCACGGTTCGAAAGAGCTAATCTTTTTCTTGACGAACAGAGTAATCCTGTCGGCTGACTTCGACGCACACTGCAGTTAACGTGCCGCGATAAAAGATAATTGCGGCGACCCCGATTCCCGCTTTCTCCCATTATGCCCAGGGCGATCGCGACCTCCCGTACAAGTTTCGATCGCCTTCAACCCCGACGACGACAACCGGATACTCGGTGATTATGGTACGCGCGCGCATGATCGTGGGATCCGAGAAGTTGGCGAATCGCCAAAACCGCCCGATCGCCAGAGAGAAAGGAGGAAGGGGGCTGACTTTCGACTTCCGCTGGGAAGAAGATTCCCTCTCGTTACCCTCTCGTTATCACCCTCATCTCTTACACGTATACACTATCCCTTTGTATTGTCCCTTTTCTATAAAATAATTTGTCTTTACAACGTTCTTCATAATTTTTCTTTTACCTCTTTTTAAAATATGTATTGTTCTATGAAATAAGGGATCATTCATATAGATAAATCGAATCATCGATTAAATTGACATTATAATATTTAATTAGCATATATAAGTCGATAATAGATTATATTATGTCATACATACTTATACGCAGCTGATTACACATAAATTTATCTACGTATAATATGTCATCTGTGCTTATTCATCGAATTATGTTGTTATCATTACGTTATCATAAGAATATTTAACGTTACAATATCTTCATTACTGATGCTGACGAAGCTTGAGTTAAGCCATTATAATAAATTGATTTCTCCCTTTTTTTTTTCGTCCTTAGTTAGGTGCGCTGCTTTTTTTAGTCCTGAAAACGTGCCAAGGCAGAGCGAGAAAAAAAAGGGCGAGGGCGAGAGAGGAATATGCAGAGAAGATGCTAGAGATAAAGAAGACTCAAAGACCTTGGCAGTGTACGATGAATGACGAATGCGATTAAAATAAGGTTGCTGGAAAAATGTCGGAGTGGTAAGCGCGTCACCCTGGCGCCACGCATGAGTAAATACTTGACGCTGTCAAGTAAGATGACTTGTCGTTATATGCGGCATCGCGTATATAACGACAGATCGTCCCGCTATTCTTCGATATTTGCCATAATTTGTCGAAAATTCGCGCACTCATGTTACAACAATTAATAAGATATATAATTATGTAAATTTCTTATATAGAAGCTTCTTCATGTCCAATAAAAAATTAATTAAATATTTTTATAATAGTAGATATAATGTAAATATATATAGAATGTATTTTCAATGACGTCATTATTGTTGATTTAGTTAAGATAGAGAAAAATCTCATCGAGTAACGGCTTTGTTGAAACGAGTCGGGAATCGACTAGAGCGTGACAAAATAGCTAAAATTGTCGGAATGCCGTTTCGCTCCGGTTTTACGTAATGCGGTAACAACAATGCCCTGAGTTGCGCCACGAATGCGTGTATGCGGAATTTGACTGAAATAGAATGCGCAATTGGTGTTGCTCGCATTGCATAATGACGTCGCCGCCGATCGCGATGCGATCAGCTGACTTCGGCGAGGAAGAAAGAATATTCCGTGCACAGATGTTAGATAAATCAGCTTTCACTCGAAATGTCTCTATCGAGATATACGATCCTAACGATGATTATGGAAGAACACTATATCCATCTTGTGCGAGATACGCGTAAAGTAGACGAGATACGATGCGACGTGCTAGTCTCGGATCGATATGTGGTTTTCTCAACTTGCGTTATAAACCGCACGCCGTATAAATTCAATTGCGTGTTTGAGCGAAGCGGCAAGGAAAGCCTTTGCGAAAGATATTTTTAGATGTATTTTCCAGTCGCATCGATCCGATCGCACGTATTCGCGTTCGTATCAATGAAATAAAACATTTAATACACGTTAAGATTTCTATACCCATGCAAATATAATGTTTCAAATAATATTAAAACTTTTCTTTTCTCCATTCCTTATATATTGTTATTTTTATAAAATGAATAATATAATTATTACTAATCTAATAAACAAGCTTGAAAATTTGCAAAAAATATGATCATAATTAAAGTAGTGTTGTTAAAGTATTATTAGTAAATTTCTTAAAAAAATAAGAAATTCACGTAGCGTAGAACGAATTATAGAATGAAAATAAAAGAAGAGCGAGACTTAAAAGATACACTTGCACCTTGGAAGGTATCATCGTCACGTACCATCGTAAATCAATGTTATCCAGCTTGCTACACGATCGTACGAACGGAAACGTAAAGAGTAGAGCGCGAGGCAGGAATTAAAATTCGACTAGAGTAATCTTCCGAGATAGCACCTCTTGCGAAAATATCCCTCTCCGTAGCGAGCAACCATGCGTGTCGTGATAATATACGATAACGGCGCTGAGTCGTCAAAAGAATCTGAGAAAATTAATGAGAGAAATAAAAAGAAAGAAAAATCACGTAGATGATATTCGTTCGATAAAGTAGCGCAAATTATGTAGAAAGATAAAGAAATGAATATAGACATTAAGTGTGATAACGAATTCCACCGAAAAATCACCAATTAGCTTAAGAAAACATGCGATCGTCAGCGAGAGAATCTTCTCTCTCTTGAGGCGAAATGCCGAAATGGCGCTTTCAACATTTTCGTTGATTTATCAAAATTCCAATTCATTACGTAAACGATATAAATATTATGAAAGAAAAAAAAAAAAAAAAATGAGTACGAGAAGACAATAACCTTCGAGAAAAAAAAAAATCGCGCAAGAAGACAACCTTTGTCTCAAAATAAATCGATGATCACGCTTAAACACGGCTTTTCGCACGTTTTTAGTCATTTGCTTTTACACACATAACAATCCTTTCGTATTTGCGTATCTTATACGCGTGAAGAAAGCCTTGAAGAGAACGTTTCGGAAGGTTGAACGAAAAATTTGTTATAGCTGCGCAAAAGTAAAACCATGTACATACCGTACACTGAAAAGCTCGTATATATAAAGCGGTAAAAAATTCGCGCAAGAATTTAATATAATTTCTGGTAATTCATCGATACGCAAATTACGACAGTAAAATTATGGTATCGTATAACTTGGTCAAACGCGTTTTCCCATGCTTAAAAAAAATTCAATGCGTTATTCTGTTATCTCATATAAGTAGAATTTAATTATAAAATCTTTTTTTTTTTTTTTTATTTATAACGTCAGAATAATACAAAGAAAACGACCGTAATTTCCAAAATATTTCTATATTTTAGAAGCTAATGCCTTTACAACATACGATATAGCAATAAAAAGCTTACCGAGGATTTATCACATATTTGGGATAGTCGTTAATTATATCTCCACGTGACAATAGATAAAGTTGCGAATAGAAGTTCGGCGGATAGTCCAGAATCGATTTTCCGATACTCCATTATGCATAGTTGCTCGCTTGTGATTTTATTTCAAATCGTCGTTGTATACGTTGTTATATGCGCGCGGCCTTAATCGAAGTACTTCTGGCCATTCTCGCGGCTTGTCGTTTACAATCGCCACCTTGTATTTGCATAGTCGAATAAAGGAGCAATCTTTAGCGCTCCTCGCGTATTTCGTTCGTAAGTAATCCTGATTTTCCTTCTTTACGCTCGTCAAATCTCTTCAATTTCATTAGCGTTTCAAGCTCGCCTCCGTTTTCTCATCCAGTTCAAGCTAGTTTGAAAAACCTATATATTATACGATAATAAAAATATATTTCTTGATTACGAGAAACCACATATCAATAAATCAGATTTAATGTTCGCGATAAAATCTCAAGAGGCAGCGATGAAATACTCGCAGAAAATCGAGATTCCTGCTAGATCAATAACGGGCTTTCTTCGTTCCGGAATTCATTCGAGTTTGTTTTATTCGGCTGAATCCTCCGATCGATTCACTCCCTCAGACTTCATTAAGAACATTTCATCGGTAAAGACGTGGTCGGTACGCGTGAAAAGAAGGGAGAGAAGCAATCAAACTTAAGCCGCGTGACGATTAAGAAATCGATGTGCGGATTATTTACCAAGTTTAAATGAAGTAATTATTGAGTGTCTTTGTAAAAGCGTTTTTAAAATAAATTGAAATAAATCTCTGCAAATAGCGTGTAATAAATCTATGAGAAAGGGTGTAATATCTATGAGACAGAGCTATTTCTAGGATTTATAAAAACTTGATTCTTATGTAAACATTAATTTATTTTTTTTTTTTATTAATTTTAATTTTTTTAATAATTTTTTATTATTAATTTTATTTTAACAAAATTCAATTTTTGCACGAGGACAAATCTGTAAGAAATTATGTATAAATTCTATATAAATAATAGAAAATATTGATTAATAAATATAATTGATTAGAAAATATAGATTAAACTCACCTTCCTCTCTTCAAAAATATGAAATATTATATATTTCGTTTGCGCGAATAAACTATGTAATGAGAAAATTTCACTTTTATTCGAGAAGATGAGCGGAAGTTGGCAAAAAGTTTCGCGTTGATATATGTTTACCAACATGTTATAGAGAAAAAATTATGATTCGCACAGGCGGATTCCAGACGGCCGGGGACCCAGACATTCCATTCGAGTTCGCTGATACAAAATTGCTAACCGTTATAAATAAAACGGACGCGGACAGCGGCCTTGTCCGCGACGAATTTAAACGTGGGCGGTTGCATTTTACTTGCACGGCAGAAGGAAACGATCGACGATAATAAATGGTGCGCTAAAAATATTGGCGTTTAAACAAAGAAATCGCCCCTTGATAGGTTTCCGAAAAAATTTCTCGCCGCGGCTGAATTGTTTTCCGCACGTGTTCTCGACTTTAGTCGACTTACTCCCGGATACTTGACATCTCATTCGAAAACAGCTTTATGTATAAAGCGACGAAATTTATTTCTACGATATCTTACGCGCGAGAAGATTCTGCTGCACACGAACGTCAACATTATTAAACTAACATTAACTGTTGCGAATTCAAATAAGTATTCAAAGAGTATTTTTTTCGTTACAAATCAATTTTCTGCTACGTGACATTAGTCAACATCAAACACGAGGCATTTTATATTCATCGCTCGAGAATCTGTCAGACTAAAGCTCGAAGAGGATGTTTTTCCGTTTCTTATCACATCCTCCTCCATCTTTCCCCCCTCCCCCCCCCTCTCTCTCTCTCTCTCTCTTTTTCTTTCTCTCTCACTTTCCACTGGGAACCGTTACATTCCTCAAAGCGATCGACGTAGCGGGCGGACAGGTACTTCATCCGCAGGTACCTAATACATGACAGAAGGGTAGGATAATATCACGATGCAGACACGTACAGGGAGAATAAAAGACGCGGCGTTTTCAGGATGCGCGAGAGCATACATCCGTAGTTTGAGAGACGAAGATATGGAGGATAAAAAGAATCGTACGACGAATGAGCGGATGTTACTCCTTCTTCCTTTCTACGCGCACTCTCTCCTTCTGTAGTGCCTTTCGTATTTTTGCGACTCGCCTCCGCATGACGTTGACGCATTAATCGCTTTGCGAAGATATATGATACGGCGTTTAATCAGTAGCAAATAGAAAGCGATAAACGTATTTTTAAAAGACTCAACATGTTTTTATATTAAGAGAAAGAAAAAGAGAGCGCGCGCGATTTATAAATAAGTATAAGCGTGAGAAAATATTGAAATAGTCGTACCGAGATACTTATCGATATTAAGATAAAAGAAACACAAAAATATTTCTCGTCGCTTTGCGAAGAAGAGCTTATTCCGCTCTGCTGGAAGTGCGTGGATACCCAGTATATTTATTTTCACCCTATATGGAATTCGTGATAAAAGACGGCCCAATTCCAAGAAATCCTCTCCGCCAATTCGGAGCAATGAAATTTTCGCCACGTCCGACAAATAGTTCGAGAAGCAGGCGAACTCTTTACCGAGGAATGCGCAGGAACATTTTATCGGCACGCTGCTCGTCGTTCTCCGGCTAACATCGTCTGGCACGCATTACGCTCTTTTTACAAGGCTTTATGCGAACGAGCGAGACTACAAGCTTACCAGCAATGTATATTTCGCAAAGAAACAAAAAAAAAAAGCTATATTTGGCAACAATATCCTACTGACATCTTAATCCTGGAATATTTGTGCCAACTAGTCGATATGAGTGTTCGCGTGGCATTTTTGGGAACCGTAACTTAAATTTTTCATCTCAGAAAATATTCAGTATCCAATCAATTCTTGATAATCCGATAAGAAATTTCGTTTATCGCAATATAAGCAATTTTATATAAGGCCAATGTATGATTTTGACATTGTCCTTCGTTAAGAAATAAATATCTTGTGACTTAGCTTATGTATCTAGCTAGAATTTGTGTAAAATCGACGCGAATGATAAATTTTGCCCGCAAAAAATTCCTCGAACTGTATGCTCTACAAATTTGCCGCTCCAATGATTTTATATATTTTATATATTATATATAAAGATTTTAATTCAGAAAAGAATTTTTTCGAGTGCAGCTCACTACAGGAAACGCGTTTTTAATCACGGTCTTCGTCCGTTCCTCCGTTTGTCTCCCGAAATTACAACCCAATTATCGTAGAAGGTTGCTGGCAGTGTTACGAAGGCGCCCGCGAACTATTTTCCTCGTGGAAATTCGCCAAAAGTTGACTCGACATACTTCACCGATCCACGGAGTGACCGACGAGGAATTTGGCGAAAAGAGAAGCGAATGTTGAGCTCATTGCTCACGTCCGTCGCTGATATTTGCAGAGATATAGCGCAAGTAGACTCAATTTCTTTAAAGAGTTAATCTTTGATTTTTTCTTCAAGTAAACGAGCTGATTTATTTGATACATAAATTATAAGCAGTGAATATTATTTGTGATTCGACATGATACGTAATACTGCCAGCTTAAAATTAAAAATATAAATTTACAAGTTCAGAAATTGAAAAAAAAAAAAAATTAAAAACGAGCGAGACAATGATAGAAAAAGATATAATATATTTGAAGTTTCGATAATAAATACATATATTGTATTTTTTCGCGGGAAATCGATTTTGATTTAGAAATGAGTGAAATTGTTCGATATTTCATTCCGGTCGATTTGCAACACATTGAATGGAAAAGGGCTGAAAGGATAGATTGGATGATCGAAGGGAAAGCTTTGATCTGCGCTAGTGAAACTGCGTGAGATGGGCTTTTCAAAGGTTGTAGCCGACGAATTTTCTGAATATTCAATGGAAAGGATGCGTATCTATCTATTTCAATTGTGTCCAATTTCGTCGTCGCATACAGTCGCATTTTTAAATATTATTATTTAATGTATACGAAAATTTTCATTGTCCGATAGCATTCAATTAAATGACAATTAAATGATACGGCATTTTTATGAGTTATAAGTTAAATTACAACAAAATAAATATAACTTGGAATTATTTGCTTTTCATTTTCATCCCGTGACGCAATACTTCTCCAGAAATTTTCTTTAATTTTATTAAGTTTTATTCGCGAAAAATTGTTATATTCTTATCTCATCGATATCTCGCGATAACGCGCCAATCCATCTCTTTTGAAGTTGCCAAAGATCGTATATGATAATAAACATCGCACATTGTAGCGCAAATGTATCTTATTAATCGAAACGTGATTCTCGCTTAGTCGAGATTAACGCAAGATTGTCTCGTCAAACAGGAAATCTTGACAACTAAGGAGCCGCTGCGGTATTCGAAACAACGGAGGCGAAATTGCGACGATGAATGAGCGGATAGTCAACTTACGACTATGCCATTCTCGTGTACCATGACAACGGGAATGACGAATGTCATAGAACAATTGCATAGATGGAATTATATAAACGTCCATCGATCACATTGTTTGAAATTCAGTCATCTCGAGATCGCTACAAAAATCTCGCATACAATGCAAAACTTTTCCGCGCGTCAATACTTCAGGAATTATTTACGTAACAAAGATTAAATATATTTATAATCGTTTAACAAAAATTTGTAATATTTTTCACAACGTGAAAAACATATTACCTAACGAGAAATAATGAATATTAACTAAATTATTTATTTACTATTAAATAATATTGAATATTTGCGTACACATAAATAAATAATGCATGATTTTTTCTATGATATAAAGTTTATGCGATGACTTCATGTAAATGATATAATAAATGAGTAGGTGTATACATTGGTCATATGAAGTGGAATAATTCGATAGCGCAATATTACACGGCCACATTATATTATATGTGGCTCAATAGCATTAACCTAGTCAAATTGATGGCAGTCTCTTTGAAAGGAGACGGAATCGGGGAAAGGGAATTCGCGCGGAATCGATAACCGCGTCTGATCGATAGACACGCTTGAATGACAACCGATATCAAATCAACGGATCATCGACTGTGAAAACGTCGTGGCTAATTCTGTTAGCCGCAGAATTTTGCACACAGTTTTTCCTCTACCTTTAAAAAATTCTTTCGTCTCATCTTCCTTTTCTCAACTCATGTATTATTTTTATTTCGCAAAAGATTACTTAAAATCAATTATTATGTATAATTTTATTTTACGTATACAATATATGAAAAGATTATGCTTTTATCAAAGATTTATCTAGAAAGAATTTTAGGAGTTATGAAAATAAAAGTATGAAAAAGGTCGGAATGCACGATCAGCTTTCAACGTATACATCTCGCGTAGATACATCACCGACCCTGACCACACACCGACGCAACGGCCTATAAAACGATCTCGGCGCGCCCATATAACCTTTTGCAACGGCTGAATCCGGCGTAGCGTAAAGATTTTAGTATCACACTTTTCAGAAATGCCGATAGTAAATCTAATCGAGAGAATCGGCGCTTGAAAATTGATTTCTCGCTCGCAAATTAATTATAAAAATGCGCGAAGATAATATATCTCGAGACAGGCAAAATACTTTCTTAGCCAACTATCGATATCGCCTCGTCATCTCTTATGATACGATCGACTCATCTGAAGATGCTATAAGACAGAGGCGGAGTCTTTCTTACGTAAGCAAGAGTGAAATGTATATTCCGCATTCCGGCAGCGTGTTACCAACGCAAGTTGATTCGCATTATATGTACGATGCGTCGACTAGTTTTTCCCAGCGGAGAAAAACAAGTTTCTCTCTAAGAAAAATCGACAAAATATATAAATTTCTCCCAATTATCCGGAATTACCGGATTACGATTATTAATAACGGCAAGGTTTAGCATTTTTAATTAATCTCTAATATATATTTTGCATAAAAAGTATTTATTATCAAATAATTTAATATTAAAAAACAAATAACAAACCTCGACGTCGAATTCGTCGAAGAAATTAAAGTACCAGAATTTTATTTAAAACTAACGGATCATCTTACATACTAGATCTTGACAAAACGCAGAATTCGCACTGGCCTGGCAATCGTAACGACACTTACAATTCGGAATAACGACTCTTTTATGAGCCGATGCTTCGTATCGTGTGCGCCAGAGCGATAATCGCGCTCGAAATGCACCGAAGAACCTTGAGGATGTCTGGCCAAACCTTGACCGCGCCATATTGCGACAGGGTCGTTGGTATCGCGAGTGTTTATCCTGTCAGCCACGGCACTAGAATAGAACCAGGCCAGTCTTGACTTGTCTAAAGAGGTCTTGTTGCCGAGTAGAAGCGACGATGAAGCAAATATATACTGGCGTCCATGTGCAACAACAAGATGCATTGTCTTATCGAAAATACGTTGACTTTATCAAAATATAAATGCGAGAAAGACTTACAGCTGATCTCGAAATAAATTTTGTTTAACAAAAATCCAAAATTAAATAGTTATTCAACCTTCGAAAATAAAAATATTAAAGAGAATACCTTCTGCCATTTGATAGAAATAAAACTCTTTTTCTTTGTGTACTCGAATGTTTAAACATAATTATCTCCTTTTTGTTTCCTGAATAAAAAATTCTAACTCTTTCTTGTGTGTAAACCGTGTCTTGAACAATAAACTCTTAAAAGCTGTTAATGCAGTTCCTTAATGTTAGATAGCAAAACCAAGACGAGAAAGGACAATGACATTACACAAAAATCTATTCGGCTTCAACCAAGTCATTCCGAAGAATTGGAAGAAATCTTTCAATTCCGACGATGTCTGAGCGCAAAAGAAACACGACTGCTCGTTCCAATTATTTCGAAGAATCTCGGAAGTATTCAATGAAAGAATTGATTGCGTACAATCATTAAGCTCTTGACAATAAACTGAGGGA
>JBCAUJ010000123.1:7931021-7986720 GCA_038406275.1 Cataglyphis albicans | reverse complement strand
AGGGAAAAAAATAATTATTATCGAGAAAGATTTGTTTTAAAATATTTTCTGTGCAATGAGAAAACCGGTTAAATAAGGAATTATTTACCTAATATAATTATTATTCATATTGTTTAATAACGTCTAAATAAAAAAAAATAAATAAATAAATCTTTAAATATAATTTAAAAATCAATTTACGTGATTAAAAGTCATCTGTCAAAATTCACTTGTCACCTGTCATATTTCGTCACTTGTGAGGCAAAATGCAGATAACAGATACAGTAATAATTCGTTTATTTGTTAAACAATCGATTTCATCGTGATTTTGTTCACATTTCGATCCGATGTTGCGAATCAACAATGATTTGAACCGGCCTTTATGATGTCAGGCAAAATACATACATATAATCGATACGACAACACATGGCGGGTACATGCGTAATATCGCGCCTAGATTTGATTTCTTTTCTTTTGCGATCGTAATCGAGGCGAAAAATGGGAACAGTAATGCCGACAGGTAACGGCGTCACGGTAGAACGAGTAACGCGTAGATCCGTTACTTTTGCGGACGTCGCGCCTCATCGAATTCGCCAAGTCTTTCAAACACATTGAGCGAACATTGTCAACGATACCATGATATGGACGAAATGAATAACTATGCAAACTTAAAAATGACAATTTCCAATAATTCGGATTGTCTCCAGCAATTTATTTAACTTGATAAAGTTCGCGCTCTGAGCGATGCACTGAATCGAAAATTATTTTTTTCTTATCAAATATAATTTCATGCCTTAAAAATAAAAAATATAAAACATAGTGAATAAATTATTCAACGATTAAATACAAATTATTTGAGTAAAAATTAATAAGTATCTTTCGATTCGAGAAAGATCTTTTACGTTAAAATTCTATTACTAATAATTAATATTTTTTGTTATAATATAATTTTCTTAATTATCTTATTATTATAATTTTCTATTATCTTTAAAAACAATAGTTCTATTCGTATTTTTTATCAAAAATTTTCCAAGGAAAATGGTTGAAATTAATTCAAAAGCATTCACACACAATTATTATTTTCTACTCATTCGACAATTGATGACACCATGAATCTTATCGATTGTTATCGTCGTGCTCCTTTAAATACGAGACAATTTTGCAACATGCCATGTATGGCATTCGATATTCGCGAAGAATGCCGGGAAAATATAACCGCCGTTAAAAAGTCGATCGACTTAAGCTGCGCAAGATATATCTCGGCGAGAGTTTCGCGATAAGATGTGAAGTGCATTCCGCGGCTGATTTATGGCAGTTAGACGAATTGGGTCGCAAACTCGACTTTCTGATATCGAGGCGCTCTCAACGAGAAATAAAAATCTTGACAATTTCATCTATCATAAAATTTTGTAATATCGTATGTAACAATGAAAGGAAAAATTCTTGCAACAAAATTAATATATCTTGCAACGAGAGTGGCAATAATTTTATCGATGCAACACACAAATTTGATAACCTATTGATATCGTCATCTTTTTCACATTACGTTAATGGATGACGCTCATCGGTTCGTTTCTCTCTCCCCCTTTCTCCGTAGCTTAGCCGGAGATCACAATAAACGCTTCCCACGTGCCCCGGAAAAAAAAAATTGGCAGACGTTGGCGGGAGCGGCGTCGCGACGCAACTGCCATCGACAGGAGGAGGGGATGGCTCAGCAATAGCTCGAACGAAAGATCGATTTGTCCCCTTCGTAGGGATTTGAAAAATAGCGTTTCAAAACGCACGTGATATTTCAATGCCAAGTGTGTTAGCGACAAGGAAATGCTGTGCCACTTAGGCGTATCAATTTCGTGAGTTTATAAATTAAATATTTTTTATCTATTAAAATGTAGAAAAAATATTTTCAAAGTATAGTCTTCTCTCGGCACATGTGCGTGTATAGTTTGATGTAGAATGTCTAAACATATCTTCACGGTTTGCTATTAAATTTCGACATAAATAGAATTATTACTTCTAAAGGCTTTATTACATACATGTATATTTTTATTTGTAAAGGCTTTATTATATATTATATATAAAAAGAGAAAGAAAGAGAGAAAGGAAAAAAAATGTATATGTAATAAATTATATTTTCTAGACAATCAGAACGAATCTATAAATTCGTGCGTGGATATTCTGGATATCTGAATGATAATTGACCCTCAATTCACCCTATTACGGATCGGAACACGATACTGGTTAATTCTGATGGTGCCGCTGCCCGGAAATATTCTAGGCTCGTCCCTATACCGTAATGAGTAATTAGCGCGGCATGTCCTGTTTCACCCGCAAGCGAGATGCCGAGACAGAATCGAGAGAGAGAGAGAGAGAGAAAGAGAGAAAGTGAATACACATTCGTTGCATATATGCGGCAACGCATTTTGACGATACCACGCTGTGCGCGTAAATATTTATCCGCACGAGCTGCATTTTCTCACTTTTCGCCCCCCCCCTTCCCCCCCAACCTTCATCCCTTGAAATTCCGAAAGAGAAAGATCGGCGCCCGACATACCGGTCGTCTATCCGGCCGCCTGTTTTCATTCATGAAACTTTTATCGGCGGCTACTTTTATTGGCTATTTACGGTGTCGTTTCCTAGATTGTTCCATCAAAAGACTTTTTGATGTTGCGAATGATCATCACGTTTGTGACATCACAATATCGTAAATTAAAAATGCCGTGCGAGTTCATACAAAGCTCTCTTCATAATATTTTATTTTAAACGTATTATATAAAGGATAATTTATCTCTAATTTTAATTAAATTATATAGTTACGTATATTCATTTTTTATTGCTTAAATTACCGTGTCTCGTATTCACTTAGCATGACATGGAAGCGCTAACGATGGAGGAAAACTGTTATAATGACAACTGAGAATAACAATAATAATAACATTATAATTCATGTAGCGTATTATTAAATGCTTTCTCTTATTCCGTTCAAGTCACCGATCTCGCGAAAGCGTCGCAAATATATTTCTCAGACAAATTGGATTCCTAGAAAATGGAGCAGAAATTCATTCCATCATTTATTGGCATCGATAAATGTTCATTTTTAATACTGTTATAAAGTGTGATCTTCTGTTGTAAATAAACTTTCTTGTTTTTCGCGTGTTTATAATTGCTCCTATTTGAATATGTAGTAGTTTCCTTGAAGTTTTATGAGACTCTAAGAATGTTTAAACACAGATAAGACATTAGCTTCGCAAAGCGCGTTGAACTCTACGACCCATAATTAACCGAGTCTTATTAGTACAAATGTTGCGTAGGCAGCGTATGCATTCTTTAGAATGATGCAATCTTCGAAGCAGTGTCTTTCTCTTATGTTAGAATCTTCCAATTTACAGTACTTATCTCTGACATGTATCGGTAATTAGTATGTTTGTATTAGAATGTTCGCTTGGAGAAAAGAAAAAAATATAATAACGCACTTTCGATATTCGCAAAAGTATGTGACGTAATATCGAAACCTGCGGCTGACACATCTGATTCGACGGCAGGATATCGAATGGCGACTCGATAG
Organism: Cataglyphis albicans; assembly: GCA_038406275.1. NCBI lineage: Eukaryota > Metazoa > Arthropoda > Insecta > Hymenoptera > Formicidae > Cataglyphis > Cataglyphis albicans. Next base: position 7,983,179 of record JBCAUJ010000123.1, on the reverse strand, counting down.
GATATCGGATATCCCAGCGGAACGCACGTGCTTTCTTCGCTTCGATACGTACGTAAAGAATTCATTTGACATAAATTGAAAAATATTATCGAACTTTGTACGAAGCACAGCAATCAGCGAGCGCATACACTTTCCTCTCGTATTGAGCACGCTATGCCTTTCAAAAGTATGATGATAATTCAATCCAGAGAATTGCTTTGTTAGGAAAATCGTCACGTTCGGAAACTTACGAAGGCACCGCACGCATGAGATAGTCATGAGATAATGCACGACATATTTTCTGAAGTCATATTTCTTTCTCTATATTTGCTTTTTAAAGTAAATTATAATTTCAAAGTCAAAGTGCGAATATTATTTTATTACAAATTATCAAAATACTATGTAAAAGATAAAGAAAATATATATCTAAAATTTACGGCAAGCAGAAAGCCGGTAATTTGTTTCGTCAAAGCTGCGCGAAAAATTCTACCCATGTTAAACGACTTCAATTAAAGCGCGAGATAGAAGGAAAACGAAGAATAATGAAGAGAAAGAGAGAAGCAAAAGAACAGAAGCAGACCATTTATTTTCACATTGCAAGAATCGTGTTTATTCGACGTATTTGATCATCTCTCAGATGAAAAAAATAAAATAAAAATTGTGATGATAAATTTAAATTTTTAATTTAAAATATTTTTTATTTAAAAACTCTCTCTCTCTCTCTCTCTCTCTCTCTCTTATATTAAAATATTATTATATGCGATTTTAATATTAATATAATTTTCTATATGTGAGACAACACATTTATATTATTTATTAGATTTTAATTTGCATTTTTTAATTCTTATTCTTAAATATTCCACTTTTCGCTATAATTTATTTTAAACGTATACATATTTTATAATCGCGCCTGTCGATAAAACTCGATTGCAATCAATGAATACACGACTACGCGCAATTTTGTCGTGTGAATTTGCTTTTAACTTGAATCACAAATAAGGTAAACAACGCAATGTATCTGCAATTTCGCTGCTCGCGAAAGAGAACACACTTTGTATCCTTCATATCGTTCTCTTAATAATAGTTGCGACATGACTCTGTTAATAACGATGATTCTATACGAGCGACAAATGACGCGATTGCTAATTTCTTTTCGTGAGAAAAAATATATTCTGTCGACATCACCCTAGACGACTATCTGCCGTTATTGCGTTGAAGAATAATTTCAAAGACAATTTTAGAGAAAAAGAGAGAAAGATAAAGAGAAAGAGAGAGCTATCTACCAAGTGGAAACTGCAAACGATATGATTTAATTGTAAATAAAAATTCTTTGATGATTTAACACTTCTCAGTTTACGTAATGCGGTCTCTCTCTTAGCATAATTTATATTGCATTTTAGATTAAGTGTACATTTTGTCATATTACGTCAGAATTTATTTCTATAGTAATTATATGGAATTCGCGCGCGTATGTGTTTGTTCGATTAAATTAGATTGTTATATAAATAAAATATGAATAAAAATATTATTATGTAGAATATAAAAAAAAAAAATAATAATCTTTTCAAGAAACATTTTTTGATGAAATTAATTCTAAAGTAATAAACTATAAAATCTGTAAATTAAATAAATTCTCATTCACTAGATTGCATACAATATTACTTATTAATGATTATCGAGAAATATATTTCTGACAAGTATATGTCTGACGTAATCGATGAATCAACTGTAGTCAATGAGTCGTACCGGGAAATCATAACATTGTTTATTAATTCCGAGTATCTCTCATCATAAGTGAAATGATATCACTAATTTCATGCAGCATGCTATTAATTTTCACACACACCTTAATCTCCAAAAATGGCAATGCTTTCTAAAAATTTTTCTATTTGTATACATCGGTTTAAGATCAAATTATCATCTCAATTTTTTTCAAATAATTGTAACCAGAAAAAGATTATTACTTTAATTTTTTGAATATTTTACAATATTTAATTATATTTTCCTATTCAATCTAAACTTCAAGAAAACTCCAATCAACGGAAATGCTACGCAATACGAGATTCCGGTCAAATAATTTACACGCTAATTGCTATGATGTAGTTGTCAGGCGCAAAGTGTTGGTATTTTTGTCACTGTCTAGTGTGAGTGAGATAGAATATACAAATTTCTTGCCGCGCCTAAAGAATGCTTTCAATAATCGAGCGCGTTAATACTAAAATTAACACGTTTAATCGTCTGAGCGATTTAATATTCACCTTATTAGCGTCAAGACGCCGTCATGAAACGACTCACGCACGCATGCACGCACGAGCGGCGCCGTTGAAACTTTACAAAGGGACAGTAGGAACTCGCCTTAACTCGGCTACAGAGAATACCATAAATTAGAAATGGCATGATAGTGGCCAGCAAAGTTTACTACATTGATCCTACCGTACCATTCTGCGCACTTCAATTTCACTCCGTATCCGCTTTGATCACACATTCACACGTCCCGAATTGTAGTCTATTGTTATTATGGGAGAACGCTTCGGCTTCTTTAATCCGCGCGTCTTGTGACACGTAAACACCCTTGGATGAATTTTAATTACTGCTGACGGAAGTTGTAAAAAAATATCATATTTCTAAAAAATTATTCTCGATTAAAAGTGCTCCGTGTATGTCAACAGCACGATAAAAAATTGAGATTGACATTTAAAGAAAATATTTATAAAGCAAGAATAAAAAATGTGAAGATAATTAAAAAAATATGGAGATTTCTTTAATTTTTTTTTTATAAATAAATAAGATTTTTAATTACGTCTTTAATTTTTTAAATATATATTTCCTAACTTGCAGATTTTAGCACAGAAATAAAAAAATAAAGAATGTTACTATGCAAAATTTATCTTATATTTGTTCCATAATAAGAGACTATTGTCAAGGGAAAAGGAACGGTTGGGGGAAGAAAAAAAAAAAAAACACCTGCTCGATAGAAATAGCTACGAATACATATCGATCTCTTCGATTCAAGTTATTCGATATGATGAAAGTGGATGGAAAAATACGGCTTGTGCTGCGAGTAGATAATCGACACCGTTGTCGAAAATAGCCGCAAAGTTGTTCACCCCTCGCCACTTTGCCAAACGCCCTCGCAAATGTCTAAGTAGTGTATAATCGCTCAATTTACGATAGAAAAACTGCTGTTGCTACGCATATACTGTTTTATATACGTATAAAGAAAATCTTAAAAAATTAAAAGCAAGAGAAAAAGACGGAATACTTAATAAAAAATAATATTCATAAAATGAACACATATGTGAGTGTATCTTTAAATCGTAAATGATGCGTCATGAAAACAATTAAAAAAGAGTTCGTTTGCCTTTATTGCACATAAAAATAAAAATCTAATCGCTGTCTATCTAATCGCTATCGTCGCTCGCGATTTATATCATCATAAACCTTTAGATTTTATATCACAGACTGCCTGTACTGTCATAAATTTCGTAACGCGAGTGCAATAACTCATTTATCGCGTACTGCGTTAACACACAGCGAAAAATATGAGACGACAGACTTTCATAATGCCAAGCGCACTCACCGACGACGGCACGTGGGAACCGCGCGTCTCTCGAACACGAATGCAAAGAGGAGCTAATTATACAAGCAAGTTAAGCGAGAAAAGAAGAGGAAAGTAACTGAAATGGGACACAAGCTTATAAAGAAAAAAGATGAAAGATGATAAATCGAAAGGCGAGCGCCGCTGTCGTATCGTTTTCGCTCTTCTTCACGTATGATGCTCTCTGTCAGTCTTCCTGCGTCGATGATCTCACAGGAAGACTGACAGAAAGAGAGATGGGAGAGCCTCTTCCATTGATACCCACCGCGCTCCATAGGCGCGATGTGTGTTGTTCGCTATTCTACGTAGAAATTTACGCTCGCTCTGACCAACAGCAGCCTTGACATTCCACGATAAATACGTGGCTGCTGTCGAGAGACGGGCTTAAAGCTCTTCTTTCAATGAGCAAATCATACGACGGCGGCAGCTTGTTAAGACACGAGATGTAACGAGTTTGACCTCGAGCAAAATTAAGGGTAGGTCGAGAGGAACTGCTGCGAACAAAAATTCGTGAACAACTCCGTTGACATTTGGCTGTTACGCATTAATTCCTATTAGCAGTGTATATAAAAGTCTTACGATATTTATCTCGCACAATTAACATCAAACTTCTTGCTTATTTTTCATGCTTCAATTTATTATACATTTATGGCAATTTCTTATTTCGTCGATTTATTCTTGTTGACAAACGAAAACAACTCTATTTTGTTTTTGATTTCTGTCCGAGAAAAGATATTCCTGCGTGTCTCGATACGTGAATCGAATAGGGCAATTTACCAGCACGTACATCATGAAATATATATCGTACAACGGAAACTTCGCAGCTACTTTTCTCAACGTGCCCAACGCCAGATGACTTTCAATCTCGATCGCAAACTTCTCTCCGTACTTTGTACTCTTTTCTAGATAAGATGTTATTTGTGCCGTACAGTTATACGCCCGCGGCGACTTTCTTGACATGTCAGTCTTGTGTTAAAATACAGACGCGCGACGTAACATAATATACGAGACGACCTCGAAAGTTGTAGCGATCCTTAAGTTATTCCACTTTAATCCAAAATAAGACTGCATTAATTTATCTTAAGTCTAAGAATAATCTTTATATTGATTCTTAATTATTTATAAATAGCAGCTCGATTAGGCAAACGTCAATTTAAATACCTTCGATTAATGATCATTGACAGATTGAAAAAGATCCGCAGGCACGACTTGAAAAAGACACGATTGCCAATCTCGTTCAGACGACGAGTTTTCCGCCGTGGAAAAGCTCATGTGCTCGGGTGTATACGTGCGAAATTAGACGATGAATTTTCTATGAGTCATGTTTTGTTCTTACCTCCAGCACATCACTGTACATAAGCCAGCGCCAGCATTATGCAAAGAAATATCTTTCGGAGGAAGAAAGATATGCGCGATTGTATAATTAATTAATGAAGAAACACGCCTATCTAAGCTCAACGATCTTGTATCGAATGTATTTTTTCCTACAGTAACAATCAAACAAAAATATTTTTATTTATTTTAGACACATTTTAATTTTGCGTCGTTAATAATCTTTTTAATATTGATACTAGAAAATATATAATATATGATTTTGAGAGATATTTTATATAATTTTCATTTCCGCACTCACGTAATCTTTTTATATGAAGTTTGTCTTTAATTTTTATCGTTAACAAAGATGTATACCATTAATAAAAATTTATTAAAATAAGTGAAGATGAATACAAACCGATCAACTAAGTATAAATTACTTATTTTCAGGAAAGAGAGAGAGAGAGAGCGAATAAAGTTTTAATAAAATACATTAAAAGATGTTCTACAAGAGCGGGTAGGACTAGACTAGAAACGAGAGGGTTCTTATTTCTGTAGAATAATTAACATTTTACCTAATATATATAGTTGTGGATTAAACGAGGAAATTTCTCTCTGCCTTTACCTTGACTCAAAGGAAATTGTACCAAAGATGTAAGAAAAAAAATCATATATTCTTATATGTCGTAGCAAATTTACGTTGTTTACACGAATCTTATTACCAAGTAATAGAACCATGACAGTCTGTCAGAATTAAATAAAGAACATTATTTAAATAAGTAAATGTTGTTTCATTTTAATTTAAAATAAGTAAAAATACGAAAGAATAATAAACCTCGTATGTTAACGGAGAGATACAAAGTAAAATATGTATATCTAATTACATAACAAACAAATTTATTAAGTCACTCAAACTAAAAAGGAAAAGCAAAACGAGAAGCCAGTTATTATTTTAGTTGCTTTCACAATATATATCGACGTAAATTTATATAAATATATTTATCTTTATTATTGACAACTAAAAATAAAACTTAATAAAAGTAGAAATATATTTGCAAAAAGTCAACTTTAGAGAGGGAATGAGAGAGAAAGAGCTTAAATCTCATCGAGAGACGCAAGAGACTCGCGTGCTTGTATAAGGCTTAATGAGGATTTAGGATTGCCTTCCCGATTTTTAAGACGCATCGCAGACATCGGATCGACGAACTCGGGCCTCTTGTCAACATCGGAGAACCCTTTGCCACCAAAGTTCCGTTGTTCTTATCCGAGCTTGGTCGGCCAGTCGTCGACCCATCAAGAGCGAGCGGTTCTCTACTCAATGAATGATTTCCGCGCGACGTTGCCATATTACGTCTGCATTCTGCACCCATTACTGCATCAACCATGCCTTTTTCTCCCGTTCGCTCGAGCATGGACGATCACACGCGTTGCGTAACGCATCTGGCGTATTTATTGTTTCGCAGCATGTTAATGAAGCGGTTTCGCGATAGTGGTGAACTAAATACTGGTTTCGCCAATGTCGAAACTCCCATTACCTGCAGTTGCTGCACTTTTTTTTTTTTTTTTTTTAATTTCTAACCGATTAAATGTACAGAAGAAAATTTAGTCTGCTGTTAAAAAACAATATTTGGCGATTATTAATTGAGATGAACGTCCGTGCTCTCTGCGTGCAATATTTACGTGGAAAATTTATAATATGTTTAGAATAAAACTAATATTTCGGAGTCGATTCTTTGTGTAGTTGTAGTCATGTATTGAGGATGATTGATCATCGCAAACGTCCGCACGTGATTCTGTTACAACGCAATATCCGGTCGTCGAGAAAATTCTCGGTCAAAAACAAAAAAAAAACCTATCATGCCGGAAAAATCCGCACGTTAAAAAACAAAATGGTCTAGAATAAAATTTTGAAGAGCTTTTACGAAAGAGATGGATTTTAGTTATAATTAAGATTTAAATATATTATTTTATTGATAAATATCTTATTGAATATATTATTTTGTGATATATTATTTTAATCAGGTTATCTTATTATTTTTTTTACAATTTTTTTATTATTTTTTTACAATCTCCTTTTTACACAAATAAAATTGCGCGGAAAGAGAATAACAACTGAAATATTATTATATTATTTCGATCAGCTGTTCGTGAAATACGATTACGCAGGCTCTCATTGCGATTGAATAATCGCATTAACATCACTGAGCGATTAATCATATACTGATATGAAAATCGCGAAACTTTACCTTCGTTATCGATTAATTATCTCATCTAATAGACAGAGCAAATATTAATCTCGAAACCGAGCGATAATATTGATGATATGACAGTTCCGGTCGAAAGAGACACACGCCTTTCTTATCGTCCACAGCAATATTCGTACGTAAAAGATTCGTATTACAAATTGAGATATTGAAAGATTTGAGACAGAGATTTATTGCCGTTAGATTCCTTCGTGACGTGAACGTAAAACATAGCGCTAATCGTCGAGCAATTACGTTTTACAAATAATAAGGAGAACATTAGGGGCTATTTTTCATAGTTGATACTTTTTATATGCGTATGTCATAATATTTTATACTGCGATAATAAAAAAGCGTCGCGTATACTGATTGTCCATAAAACTATGTATAATTTTCATTTTTAACTATCCATTCATTTTCCTTTGCTACCTATCCTCCCTTGCTATCCACGCAATTTCCCGTGTTTCCCAAAGAGCTACGTTTAAAACGTTACTACATGAGATAATGAAGGGCCGTGTAATAACCTCGCACACACGAGGAAGAGGAGCGAGACAGGAAAAGCAGAACTACCGGCGCCATGGCGCACCGCCTCCCTTTGTCCCTTTCTTCGCACAACGAGCGACGACCTCGCACGATACCCAACCGCGATAGACGAGAGCCCAGGTAAGCGAACGATCTCGACGAGCGAAAGAAGGCTCGGAAAATTCCCCAAGTATACAGAATGCTCGAGGAAAAACTATCTCCGTCGCGCAAGACTGACGCTATCGTCTCGCTGGCAGTATTGACCTGGTCGTTCGGGACACCGTGTAGATGGTCGACGCACCGTACGCACGCACGCACGCACGTACGCAATCCACGCACGCTGGGTTTGTTTACAAGTCGTGCCTCTTTCGCGTTTGCTACCGGAGTTCCTTGACTCGGAATCCAAGTGAGACGACCATGTGATTCTTTATCTTGCATACAACACGTCGCACGCGTATCCATCTTCGTCTTTCCCTTCACCCGTCCTTGCCGTTTCCCTCCACCTCCATCCTTTCTAGCTTACCTGTCGACATTACCCTTCGCCGTGTCGATTATCTCGATTCACCGCTGCTGCCTTGCTAATCGCGTCGACCGAGAGGCGGTGTCCATCGATTCTCAATCGCTCGTAAATCACGCAACCGTCATCGACGAAAATCAATCGCCGGCAATTATCGTTCGAATAATCGAAACGCGGTGCAAGTCGACGCCACGTTCCTTGTCACCTGTTAACTAACTCTTTCGGCGCTATAAATCTGACGGCTCTCCCTTTTTTTATCTCTCTCTCTCTCTCTTTACTAGAATTTGCTTTTACGAGGCAATATTTACGCCGCTAAACTTGTTAGTTTATTTAAACGCAGTTGGCATCGAGAACCGAAGCTATGAAGTGCACACTCACGTAAAAATCAATTAAATAAGCGATAGAGTTCGCTTTAAAGTTCATTAGCAGCGAGCGTTTTACGTTTCGCAACTTTTGTAAATCTCGCATCTCTATTGATAAAATTCCATTGCAATTCAAGAATGACCATAATTTATAAAAAATGTATTAAGAAAAGATTAAATTCTTTGATCGTAAATATTAAAATTCGTCAGAGAAAAAAAAAATTGTTTTATAAATTGTGATAAAATATTTGAAAGTAAATATAATTTTGGGACATTCTATTGTAAAACTTGCTTATTAAAAAAAAAAATACAATAATATTTGAATATATCGGATCATGTATATTCGTCGAAAAATAAATGCGATAAAATGCTTACCGCGCTAACGCGATAATTATTTCCAATATCATCGCAAGCCGACAGAATAAAACGTGGCAGACATGACACCGTCGTAGATAAATGAGAACATTCACGCTCTGTATAGAATACCATAGAACCGGATCGACCGAGAAGAATGCCTCGTCCGATTGTTCGTATTCAATCTATCCAGGTAGATATACGAAGTAACCAATCCAATGGAGAAAGGCTCTCGTAAAGTCATAACATTTTTTTTAAATATTTCTTCGCAACATTTTTCACTATGATTTGCATCAAAGGCGGAAATCATGATTAAATTGTTAATTACATTATTAAAATTATTGGATTGCTTAAAAAAATCTTGTTGATAATGATAATCGCAAGAGATTTTATCGTAATAAAATTTTCTAAGATTATAAATCTTTTAAAAGTCTGACAAATTTGATTATATATTTTTTAATATATTAAATATCAATCGTCGTGTATTAAAGTAATTTTTTTCTCCCACATTATCAATACACCCACGTGCACAGTTTTCACGGCGTAGATAGTCGCGCAATTTTTCATGTCACGAAGAATCACATGTTTAACGAATGACTCACCTATCACCGTATTCGCTGCTACTTCCTTGGCGGCGGCCGCGGCTGCTGCCGGTCCATGCGCCAGGAAATCGCTCAGCGACAAGGACGACGCGATGATTTGTCGCTTCTCCTCGAAGTTGAGGTAATCCAGACTATTGCTGCGCTGAGGCGCAGTCACGATCGTCACCGTTTTCGTCGAATGATGATGATGGTGGTGGTGGTGGTGCTGCTGCTGCTGCTGCTGATGATGATGATGATCCACGCTCTTGTCGTTGCCGCCATTGTCGGTGGCGCCCGGACTGGTGGGCACCAGGTAGACGCCGCTCACGCGTATCGACATCGCCGTGCTCGAAGCCCGATCCTTGCAGCGACCCCGTCTCTTCCGGCGCCAAGGCCTAAGGATCGCTACGAGAGCCGGCAACGGAGCTACCGGGTGGGCCCTGTCGACGCGACGCGCATCCCGGTGTGCACCTGCTCGAGAGTTCGGCGGCGGCAGCGACTCGCGTCGTCCTCGTTCGACACTTCTCGTTCGCGGCTCCACGGCTTGACGTTGAGATTCGCGCGCGGCGGCCACGTGCTCGAGAGAGCGCGATCCCCGGACGATGATGACGACGAGACGATCGTCTCGAGACCTCGAGATTACGCGTGACGATTGTTTTCGGTAAATTCTATCGGGAATTCTCGATCGCTTCGTGCATCTGATCGTCACGCTATTATCCCGACAGATGTGTTTTCAGAATGACACTTGTCAATTAAACATACAGCGTGATCTCGTGAGCGGTGTTTACATCGAGCTCTTGTTATCGCTCTATTGTTGACGTTAGACCGATTATCTTGCAGACGGAAATTCCTTTTCGGGAGTGACTGCGTTATTCTATCGAGATGATGGCACTGAGCACTTGAGCGGGAATCAAGATAGACGAAAAATCATCGTCTGTGCCGAAACCGGCTTCACGGATAGTCACTGGCTATTTACAACGAAATTCCACGCGATTGGCACATACTATGGAAAATTACTCGCACTCGGAGGAGAATCGCGAGAGCGACTGGCGGACGTTGATGACTGGAGGAGAGTCGCGTCCCTGCGCATCAGCGAATGAGGAAAAGTTAACTACCAGAGCCACTGCCCGATCGTCATCAATGGCATGCATTGTGTTCACTCGCGAGCATACCGACGATTATACAACGAACGGCGAACGATTTTCTCTCAAAAATATATCGGAAAAAATATAAGATAGAATATAATCTGATTTACGATAAATCCGATTTCGTGATCTCGTTAAATAGATAAATTTCTGTAAAAAATTTGGAATAAATAATTTCCTGCTAATTTTCGAAAATTGAATATAATTATTAGTATATGTATTATTAGTATATGGAATATAATAGGCGTGTGAGATTAATAAATCTGCGGATGCATTTATAATTAATTGAAATCAGAATCGAATCTGTATGTCACTCCGAAATTTTTTGAAATGCAGATTAAGATGAGATAGAAAAATTTTTCGTGTAATTCGAATGTAAATAAATTTTCTGACATGTGTCAGAATTCTGTCAATTGATGGGATCGCTGAATGTTCTATCACCGAAGGATATCATTGCTGCTTCTCGTACGATATGAAACATTGGCCATCGATATTTAATTACTTCGGCGCGATTTACGGCCAGATTTATGAACAATAAAATTATTTCGAAGGATAAACCGATTGGGTGCGTTAATGAAAACGCGATAGAAAAGAATAATAACTTTATTCGGCGCAAGTGTAAGAATAAAAATCGATTTATTTTTAGCGATACTACTGTTTACGTAATATATATGCGATTTCCTTGCACGATTACACGGGAATGCTTCTATTTTTCTATTGCATTATCTTCGATCGAAATAAATTTAAATAAAGCTTAATGTTATACGATACGTCGCATTGTATAGAGTTTCGTAAATACTGTTGTTGTTACACGGATCCTGTTTACGCGAGCAATTCTACGTCATACTGTCACGTTTAATTAATTAATCGCGCGTCGAGTAATTTAGAAAATGCTCAAACAAGAATAAATCACTTCGATAAACAAGAGAAAAGATTTATCGTCGTGTATGTAGCTTCTTTACGCGGCATTTCCTGCGATATCTAACCGATAATTAACCACGCTCTATCTCACCTATCGCTCACACTAAGAGATCGTGGAAATAACGACCACTAGAAACATTCACTTTCGTACACGAGATACGATCACGTCACTCGATCGAGTCACCAGTTTTTCCTAAGAAACAATTTTGAGACGCGCAATTTATTTACTCGTTTATTAAATCCCGAGATAAATAGCATATGTCGGAATTCAAAACAAAAAAATACTACGTAAGTCCATTCACGAGCCGAACGACCGACTAACCTTCAAGGACAAATCGGCGACTACTAGGGCGTGTTGTGATCCCCGCCTTCGTTATCGTGTAAAAATTTTCTTTCCTCCCGTGCTCTCACGCACGTATACACACGAGAAATGGTCGATATGATTTATACACGATCACGTATAAATTCGTATGTTGTACGTACGTATTCTGATAATCGTCGAACAACGACGAGGACGATTCGGGCAGTGGAGAGCTCGTTTTTCTCGGCAGGATTCGGGAAGAAGCGTCGAGGCGCGGGTAGACCCGACGTTATATCACAGAGAGCATACACAGGCGTCGGCTCACCTCCGGCTGCTTCCACGGGACACCTGTCCGCGCCAGAAGTGCAGGTGAGAGGAGAGCGAGACGGCGATAAGAGGACGCAACGATCGTAAACACACGGGAGCGGCGCGTAGTATTCCGATTTCGTAGCGCGATTGAGGTAAGGGTAAGGTAAGGTTATCGCGGCAAGATAATAACGAAGGAAGAGAGGATCGGGAAGAGAATTTACACGGTGAGAAAAGAAAGACACGAGGAGACGGAGAGATGGCCGATCGAGAACACAAGAGAGAGATTCCAGCGACCCTCTTCGTCGCCGATGATGATGATGATGATGATGATGATGACGCCGACGACGCGACGTCGGGTATACACAACGCACTGTCACGCACACTGAGACACACGGATACGTGCGTACGACACACAAACTCACTGAATGCCGCCGCCGTTGCTGTTGCTTCCTCCTGTTGACGCGAGAGCGAGAGAGATAGTTCGGCGGTAGAGGAACGCGATGGATAAAGACGGCCGTCGGTGGCGGGTGTCGGACGGGACGGATTCGCGAACGGAATTAATTAATTGCGAACGTGCGCGGACGACCGACGTGCGAAAACAAGCGGTCGAAGCGATGGAGAACGACGGATAACGACGATGACGACGACGACGACGACCGCGCCACGAAACACACACCGAGCGAGGCTCACGAGGACTGAGAGCGGCCATGCCGATCGCAGCGTCATCTCGCGGCGACGAGACGGCGGTAGCCGGCTGGCGGTGGCGGAAGAGGCATATACCTTGTTCGCCGTAACTCTCTTCTCTAATTAACGTATCGTCGTCGGCTTGTCCTCCGAGCGCTTCCTCGCGTCACACGCGGGGACATTGACGATTATAACCGTGTGAAAAAATTTTTTATTGTTAGATCAGAGCGATCCGTTACACAATTTAAGTTGTACAAAATGTAGACGCGTTGTAAAAAAGCCGAGCAGTAACTAACTGTGCACGTGAGCGAGGGAGATTGTAAATTATTCTTTCTTTTTTTTACTTTAAATAAATATACTTTAAAAAGTTTGAATCATCTCGATTCTCGCGTATTTATTTTTTGTTATTCCCTTAATTTTAGGATTTATTTCGTCAGAGATGTTTTTCTGAGTATCGATAGTTTACTAAGACACTACCCTATGATTATTTATCGTAAATAGAATGTAATTCTATATTCTATGAAATGTTGATACATTGATACATGTAAATAAATGTTTTTTTTTTTCTAAATTCTATGAAAACTTTCGAATTTTTCTATTTGACAGCTAATGATTTTGTATTTATATTTCTATTTCTTATTGTATTTATATCTGAAAAGCTCCCCATGTTTTTCGTTTTTCAAAAACGGTATTATTTAAATTTGAAATTAATTTAAAGATTACGAGCGGACTTTTCCCTTATAATATTATAAATTAATATACGAGAGAAGAGAATGCAGCTCTTATAATTCCATAATTAAAAATTTAAATTCTCTCTTTTGTCTGCCTGTAATCTCAATCATTGAATCATGTTTGCAGTTAGGAGTTATAACGAATGAATAGCAAGCGAAAGTTGCTATTCATATCAGATGATTTTATCAATTCCACGCGCTTTCTTAAATGAGCACATGTATACGCGTAAGTCTAGGAATCGAGATGACAATCGTGGGTGTGGCAAATACGAAGCGATGGATTGGTGAAACTGGGAAGGATGACGCGAACATAGTGCGTTCGCCGTAATTTAAATGGGTAAATACGCCGACAATGAGGCTGCAGCTATTTTTTACGAGGTGATAATTTCGAACGTATGTTATATAACTTACAATAAGACACCGAGGAATAAGATGACTGACTAAATCGGATGAACCATATAAAGCATCTCTTTTTGTCTCGAATTTATTTTGAGATACATACCTGAAACAGAAAAATAAAATTTTGCTGCTGAATATTTTTCCCTTCAAGCGCGTGGAATATTATTTTAATTCACGATATAAAGATAATTCTTATGTAAATTAAATGCATTTGTGGAAACTCTTAATTAATTCACTGTTTATTAATCGCGAATAATAATAATAATAATAATAAATTAATTAATCGCGAACAATAATAATTTCGCTGATAAATTATATCTAAACTCAAAATTGAATTTTTCAAGCATTAAACTTAAAAGATTAGACAAAGGTCGCTGTCGTAAAAGCTATTGTTAATGAGCGATAAATCGAGCTTACTGTGCACAAATTGTATTTTTTACGACCGCGACTGTCGACAATTGAGATTACATTTATTTCACGTATGGTCGTTATCGCACACGTTGCGGGCTAACAACGAGCCTTCATTTTAGCTGACTGTCGAGTCACATTGCGAGGATCCAGACGGACTTTTGATCGAAGACGGTGGACGGACGCGCGAATTTTCGAATTGTCAGACGGCGGATGTAGTGTGACCACGTGGTATTTCCGAGACGTCTAGACTCGCTAATTTAAACCGACTCGCGGATCTCCACCACTCCTTTCGGCTCAGCCTGTTCACTGTCACAACTAAGACTTGAGATACGAGAAATATTTCGCACGCGGAGAACGGAACGAGAGTATCGATTTTGCGAAGGTCGCTCTGTTAGAAAGTATGCGCGCTACATGCGGATGCACGTCAGTAATCAATAGTAAGAGATACAGCCTTCGAGTAACTTGCAATCGATCCATGAATCTGAATTGTTAAGGATCGTGAATTTTATCAAATTATTGGATCTTTTTTAAATGTACGAAACATCGCATTGCGCAAGATTTATGTATTATAAGTACAATACTTTTGAATCATCCCAAAAAATTATTATATGAGTGTCTTTGTTAGAATATTAAATCAAATTACCTCCTAACAGAACATAGTTTTCTTTAATTAAACGTAATAAATTACGTTCGCGTTCGTATACAAATAATTACAAAACAAAAACTCGCAAATTTACATATGAATGTGATATCAGACTTGTTCTCGCTTCATCTCGCATCCGCGATGCGTCTTACGTAACGGCGAGATAACATGAACGTAAACCTTGTGCACATTTAATCTATGCGTATTGCTAATGGTATATAAGACTATCTTATTTAGAAATTAGTAGTTATTATACACATTACAAGGATCCTGCAAAAAACATAATGTATTCACGGCGGATGTTCTGCTGAAACATTAATTTCTTTTCTCTTATGCAACTTTACGTACCACGCATTTCTCTTTCAAATTTCCTCGCCTTATTATATATCATTAGATATTTTCATATAAATAATACAGCTAGAAAAATAACAGAGTATAAATACATATCCGGCTATTTTTTTTTTAAACATATCTCATTTCGGAAATATATATATATATATATATATATATATATATATATATACACGTATATCATCTCTTCGATTGAATACTTGCATGAAATTTATCGATTTATTTATTACGTATCAACAGGTCAATACTGCGACGCAAAATTTTGCATTGTATCGCAGTTCAGCGGTCAAAGAACTCTCGGGCTCTCGCCGGCGCGATGGCAAGGTCCGCTCGCGAAGTTAAGCGAGCTATATAAACTGTCCCCTGACCCGCTTCACCGATCGTTATAAATTAAGGTCACTCTACATATTTCTGAAAAAATAGCAATCTGTCGGCGAAAGATCTTAATTACGTTTCGCACTTAAAAAGTGCTCCGCCGGATGCACAAAGATCTTTAGAAAAATCTTCATAACGCTCATAACGATTCATTTATCAAACAAGAAATATTAAGAGATTCCATTAGGATTGAGTCTCATAATTGTCTACACGCGATTCAATACCAAGTTCCGAGGATTCCTCGCAGCCGTCCATTTCAACGTATTTCAGTTGCGATAAAGAATGACTCTCAGCTGACCCGAATTATAAGACAATTTACCATTAAATGCCTGAGACGTATAATTAAAGCAAAGTGACAGTGCATCAGAGGGAAGCACAGGCGTCTCGAGCAGCTGAGCATTTATGCGGTCCGACGCGTACTTTCGCGCTCCCCTATACTAAATACAGTTACTTACGAGACACGAGCAGTTGTGCGAATTACACGCCAGACGAAAATATCGTTCATAAGCGGAGAGAAGTCCTTTCCCGAAATCGCGCACGGAGAATGGCCACTTTGTACGATGCAATTTACCGCTTGCACAACACGCAACACTCGTCGGTTGTAATTCATTACTGCAGATTTCGCCGCAATGTAATTTTTTTTCCGCGATATTAAAGCCAATATCGGTAAATTTTAGAAATCAGATTTTTTCAATTTCACAAAATAGCACAAATAATTAATATTAGATTAAGCAATATGAGAGCGAAGAGATTACTTAGATTATTTAGATAACAATATATAAATTTTATGTTCAGTATTAAGATTCTTCTTTCTTAAAAATAATATCTGCGTCACGAAATTATGTAAGACTCATTACAAATATTAATCAAAATATAAAAGAAAAAAATGTTGGCATACTTATAGTCTCTTTGCAAGGTGAATTACTCGCATCGAGGTGGAGGATGCCATTTCTTTTTTCTCTACCTTTAAGAATGAACCGCACCTTCTCATAGGGAAGAAGGCGCAGCATGATAATCCTCAAAGGAGATAAATAAACATATGACAGAAAGAGAACGGCGGCGCATGCGTGCGCGACACAAAGCAGTGGTTACCCATCCTTTCTGTTAGGTTGAACCAAGTATGCTTTACCCGTGAACAACGCCGAGAATACACCAACTAAACGCCCTACATAGCGTGTAAGATAGGTTGCTATCTTGCCAAATATAATCTTAAAATTACAATAATTTATGGCAAAACAAATTATTTTGTTCAAAATATTAAAAAACAATAACTTGTCAATTTATACTAAAAAATATATTAATGATTATAATATCCTTTCAAAATTTTTTAATTAAAACATTCAATTAAATAAGGGCGAAAGAACGATTATTATAGAATATTAAAAATATGATAAGATAAAACAAGAGTGTACAAAATTGCATAGACCGATGCAAATTTAAAACAACACGAAAAGTATCGCGTGGAGAAATTTAGGATAACCAAGTTTGTCGCACGCCTATCAGGTTGTTAGTTAACCGTCTGGATAAGATGTTGTTCAGGGCGATAATGACGGGAAATTAATGGTAGGGGAGGGTGAGAACGACGGGCAAAGTATAAGAGATCGCTTTCCTTATTATCGTGTAGATCCAACCTGCCTTCCTCTATTAGTAGTTGCGATTTCGACGGAAATTATTGCGGTAGAGCGAAATTATTGGATCTTTTAGACCGTAAAAGCTTCGTTATTATTACCATTGTATCCCCTGTCAAGTGTAAAATCTCTCTTTCGACAGATTCGATAAAAATTTTCATTTAATAAACAATAGAACATATAGAATATTCATTACATTATACGATCGGTTGACGAATCGTATATTTTTGCAGCTGAAATGTTTGCACGTGACAGTAATTGATAGACTGCAATGCATTTATCATGGTCCAGCTGTATTTTATTCGCAGCCTGATTCGGACACACGGGACATAATCGTAACGACATTCTTGGTTACAAATTGCAACCGTGAATGATGAAAATCGTGCTCGTCTATTAATTTCTTTATTTCTCCAGCAAGCTCGACGTTTCACTCTTTCTTTCCCGTCAGGGTCCAACGATTTTTCAATGATACCAATCTTACGTTTTTTTCATATGCACTGTATGTTAATTTTTTCCATAAAATTTTTCAAGACATCATCGATTCACCATCTTATCCACAGGCTCATATAAATCGTTATATTTCTTAAAAAAATTATATTTTTACCATAATGTGTGTAACATCTATTTTAAATATTTCCTTTGTATTTCACAATGTTGAGAGTAAAATCTGATCCCCTACGTCAAATCTATAGCTAATAAAAAAATATATCCATGCATTTGTTGAAATTAATCAGCGATTTTTATTCACGAATATTTTATCGTCCAATGTTATCGGGACATCGCACGTCGCTCGAGTTGTGGTCATGTATCAGCAAGGCGTCCCTCGCGTTTATGACTCGCACGTGGAACAACGTCAATGCAGTAAAATTAATAGCACCCTCCATAATAATACGCTTGATTTATCCCGCGCTCGTTTTATCGGCGTGTTACGGGGACGGATCAGTTTTTTGCGTATCCGCCGCAAATATTGAGCTTGAAATCAATCACGCTTGAAAATGAGTGGACTGCGTGTGAGAGAAACAACGCATATATTTTTTAATCGAGCGGGCATTTACTTCGCGCGAAAACCATCCCTTCAATACCTCCTTGATTTATTCGCGACGCACAATCGGCATTGCAATGTCTTATAAGAGACATTGTTCTGCGAAGAATTGTAAAAAAAAAAAAATAGAAAAGAAAATACGTAATTATTAAAAAAAAAAACAACTATTAAAATAAAAACATGGAACTTCCAAGTGTCTTAAATTTTTCAAGTTTCTTTAGATACTTCGAGAAATAGAATCGATTTTGCATCTTTACTTTCAATTAAAAAATAAATTAAATAATAGGTAATTTGATACAATGAATGGTTCGACTTTTATTTTTTCAACTATTATTCTCCGATCCGGGAAATTAAATTTCCTTAAAAACCATGTGGAAAATCGGAATATCGGCCGTATACATTGCTCTCTGTTTTCCACGTAAGGCCTCGTTGAAGGACCGCAAGGAAATTCTTCGGATAAAATTCTTCGGATGTTCTTGTCATCTAGGAATTCCACGAGTTTCATGAAGCTGGTTTACGAAACCTCACAATGCTACAAAATCGGAACAGGGCGGTACGCGATGATCTATACCAGATTCCCGAACTGAATACGCGTCGAATAAGATGAGAGATCACGAGACTCTTTCAAATGTAATGATAATAAAAAAAAAGTCATAATCTTATTTAAATCGTGAGTCCGCAAAAGTATTTTTTTTTCTTCTATATATACTATCTTTTAAATATAATATACATATCCACACAAACAAAATCATACATGTACATAGAAAAATATGTTAAAATATAGCATATGTAGAAAAATAACTTTTAATAAATTTTCCGCATCGATCGCCGGAATGCAGGTTTGGATATATCAATCCGATTTCACCGTAGCCGAGATCAATGAAGATTAAACGAAGCGAAGATACGACGCTAATTTGTATCGAGTTGCTCAATGTACAAATAGAAAATTACACGTTTTTTTTACCGATTTATCTTTCCCGAGCATCTTCTTCGTTCGGCCGCGCATTCTTTGATAAATTGCTCCAGTTATTATTGGAACGCCATTACGTACCGGTTTCGATACGTCGAATCGAGAAGAGAGATAATTGCAGAACGCGCTGCGTTTTATATGAGTCGTACATTAACGCTAGCCGCGACGTCTTGAAAGAGAAGCGAATTGTCGCTTTGCTCCTGTTATTAAATATCGAATTTTTCAATTTCTCTAGATCGCAATTTCTAATTCTGTTCTTATTTTGTTACGACACATTCAATTAATTAACAACGATAACCGATTTAATTTAAAAAATGGTGATAAAAAAATAGATAACTCAACTTTCCTAACAAATTAGTTCTGTTACAGATTTTTATATTTTTGATGATACAAATTATTTTTAATATATAAAAACAAGATAACAAATCACGATAGAAAGAATCGAAAGAGTTTCGGTACTCATTATTTAAAGATATTTTAAATATTGCTTAGCGAATTGATTGCGGGTTTTAAGCATGCATTTTCTGAAATAGATAAAAAGATGTCTCTTATAAAAGATACCGCCAATGATCATGGATATAAGAATGTGAGATAAAATTATAAGAAGAGTCAGCGGCTCCGGCAGCGTAAATATACGATATAGAATTTCGAGGGAAACGCTGCGGACTCCTGAGAAGAGCACTTCACATCAACGCACATTGAATTCTACAAATAACCGCGGCGAATGCAACGAGATTTTCCTGCAGAATGCACCGTAAAGGACGGACGGATATGTGTTCGAGAAGACAGCACGTGCGCGATATTGATTTTTCGCGGGTCGATGAGATTCATCCTTCTTTTTCCTCTTCTCTCTCTCTCTCTCTTTTTTTTACCTAGATCGTTCCCGGGCTTTTAAGAGCGAGTTGCGTGGCGTGCGTGTTTGCTTTCCTATATCGAGGAAATTTTCCAACGAGTCGAATGCGAGATCTTGAATCGGGAAAGTGACGTGAAGCACAAACTTTTCGCGGATCCGTAGAGTTTCGCAATTATACGACGCAACGATTCGCCTCTCGAAGTTAGTAAAATGAGCACAAGTTGCTGTACCAGATACATTTTCAGATTTATTCTGCATAATTGTTTCACTCGTATCGTGGAAATTATATTGCACGCATACGTTACCAATCAAACGTGAATCCATTTATAATAAAATTAATAAAAAGAAAAAAAGAGACTTATTCTCGAATTATTGAAAGAATCGTCGAGTCAAGAATTTTACTCGCATCTCACAGATCATCATTCGCTTGTTTACATTTTATAAAGATGAAAAAATTCAAATAAAGTGAGCAGAAAACCGTAGTAAAAAAAGATTCATAAATATATCAATTTATATGCGCACACACATAACATTGCAATTTGAAGGCAAAGACCTGGATAAGACCAAATAATCTGCGGATTCTGTAAACATAATATTTTCCACGACGGAAAACATAATAGAGCAATTGATTTCTTAGCCGGAAGCGATCGTATTTCCGTTTTTCAGATGTCATTGCGAACTTAGAAGCGTTTCCGGTCGCCGATCGGAAAACTGCAGCGACTTCTTCGGGATGATCAATCGCGGATAATATCCTTTCTTCGTCGATTATTAAACTAATACGTATCACGATGCTGCTAATGACGGAATGATTAAGAGATGAATGATTAGGAGATGCTCTCCGCAGCGCAACGGAGGAGATGATGCATCCGCTTGCGCGGAAACTGTTTCGCGAACACCCATCTCGCGACCGAATCAATGGCGCGTATCACGGCCCCGCAACCTCCAGTTATATCACCGCAGTTTTCGCCAACAGGATGGCGAAAATGTGCCTTCGGAAGAATAAAGTGTACCGCATTTCACGTACGTTACGCGAACAGCTCATCGTTTTCTGCATTTTTCCGGGATAAATTTCTGCAATAAAGGAGAAACTGGCGCGCAGGGAAAATGTGTCGGAGTGACAGGAATTATCCTCGCCGTCAGACGCATTCTTCCCTGTCGACGATAACCAACACATTCAACGTTTATATAGTAGAGAATATTTTACAAGTCGTGTAATTTCTTTAAATCGAAGAGATATTATCGGAAAAGCTAAGAAAAAACGGAATTGTTTCGCAATCTTGAAAACAATAAAAATATTTATATACATCTTTCTCTCTTTTATTCTCTTCTGATAATTAAAGTGTCATATAAATAAGAAAATAAAAGATCAAAAATATAAACTAACATATACATTTTCGAATAAATTTAAATAACTTTTATTTCGATAAAAATATAATATATATGTATATTATACTAAAATGATATTAAAATTATAAAAATAAAAATCTCTAGCATCTAAAAAGAGACTTTAAATAAATTATCGATAATACTCTGAATATTGATTTTTCCTTCTAAATTCATTTCGGAATAACATTCTATTTTTATCTCGAGATCGGCATAACCGTAACAAATTTCTGCGACACCCATTAAAGGCGATTAGAATCGCAAGATACGCGTAACTGCTCTTCATTAATATCGATCGTTGTATCGCGGCTCGAATGCCACAAGAGCATTATCGTTCGCGGTATATTACTGTGATTATCAATGGCTATCTAGTTCCACGGCTGTTCCGTGAACAAGTTATTCGCAGACAAAGCGAATGCATATGAAATACATATCAAAGTAATTAAATGCAATTGACATCTAAGGAGATCTTTCTTGCAAATTTTTTTGCAGATTTAAATTTTCCCGGATAATTAAAAGAGTCCCATACACACACACACACACACACACACACACACACACACACACACACACGCGCGCGCGCGCGCGCATTTGTAGGGATAAGATGCGATTTCGTACAATTCATTAAAAAATCTCGAAATCTCTTCATGTAATTTGTATAATACCTTTACAAAGCGCTTGTCCTCGATTATTAAAGAGACGAATTATCTTATCTGACGATGAAAATCTAATTAGACCATAATCGTATTCGATATATAGATAGAGAGTAGAGAGCGAAAATCGCTCAAAGAATCAAACTAGGCGGAAGTAATATCATTTCCCATTTACTATCGCTTGAAAAAGTGCGGTATAAGAGCATAGGTGCCACCAAAGAAGAAGCGCATTTGCATTCGCCAAACAAAACAAACTTCATTGTTAGCGTGTAATGGAATGAAACAGATATGAAACGTCACTGTTTTTCGCGCATTTAGGGTAGTCTAGAATTTTCATTTTGAAGCCGAGTATGTTGAGCAATTTCCACGTAAGAGACATAACTTGCCAAATTTATCTTTCACATTCATTGTACTTACGAAAGCATATCTTCATGCACTGATTACGCAACATAATATTCCGTTTCGTTTCTCACTCTACACAGCAATGTATATGACTACGACAATTATTATAATGAGCAGGATATAATTACACACGACCTCTTTTATATATTTATATACAATATTTATATTTATATATTTATATTTAAACTCATCGATTCAAATTTGAATTTTAATTTACATAAAAAGCGAGAAATAATATTTATTTTTATTTGAACAGTAAATTCTCGTTTATTAGAAATTTAATCATATTGTCGTAGGTTATAAAATTTTTTACGACTGATGGAAAACTTTACAAGTACACGAGACGATACGATAGCAAACCTGTCTTTGGCTGAAGCTGTTATTGAAATAGTTTCGCGAACAATATATTATAGCTTATAGCGAAATAATCTTCCCTCCCCTGTCAATGGCAAATATCCTTTCTAGACTCTAAGTCTAAAGAAAGGAAATTTTCAAGATGTATCATAATAATCGTGAAACTTTGTACGCGGAATTATTTTGTTAAAAGTCCTAACGAGGCAAACTATCGCGCGTCATCATAAGATCAAAATTACTTAGATAGAAGATATTTGCGCGAACATTTTCATGAGAATGCGAGTGATCGATATTTTACGAGCGAAAATAGAATTCCTTTTCGACGTATCGATTTTATCAGTGGCGCGATACGAGCTTGAATAAGCGCAGAAAGATACTCTTCACTGTCATTATTTTTTCACGACCGTCGTATATTTCGTGACAATTTTTATCGCACCTTCTTCACGCTCTCTCTCGAGAGAAACTTTTCTTTTTTTTTCTCCCGCGCGAAATTACTTTTTCACGACTGTCGTTTTCGCGAGCGACGACCGGCCGATTTTCGCGAAGTCTGCTTAGCAATTTCCGCGTGCGCTTCGCGCGAGTTTACGATGTATTACCGTTACTATATCGAGAGTGCTCGGAGCCATCGAGAAAATCGATGAACGGCGCGACGAGTTGGTGGGTGGCGGCGTGAGCTCTTGCGAGAAAAAGCGAGACAAAGCCGATCGACCTCCCCCATCAACGATACGACGCGATAACGTTGGTGGCTCATCGAGTTTTTCAACGTCGCGTTCCTGCAGTATTTCTTGCCTTATTCAATAACCGTGCGCTTTCTGGATGCGATGTGCCGCGCTCTTATCACGTTTTTTTCCCACAGCTTTCATCCGCAAACGCTTCTTATCCGAACGTGTCAACGAAACTTTCGCGATCAACGGGAAATAGAGAAATATAAAAGTCAGAGTAAAAAAAGAAGAGACAGCAAGGAAAAATAAATAAGCAACTTATTTTCCTTAGCATCTCGACTTTTCGCGGCAAACCTCAATCTGCTGATAGAAAGCAATGAAATGACGTGGAAATACTGTATCTTTCTCGAGCAACTGCTCGTTACGTGGCCGAGATGAAAATGGAGTAAACATGCGAGCGATAGCGCGACGTCTGCTTCAAAGGCGCTCTCGTAATGCTGGAACATTCTCGACAAAATAATGTCGCTGAAAATTCTGATAAATGGCGACCAAAATCCAAACGTAAGTATCTACACGAAATCGGGATTATAAAAGAAATTTATGATGTGTTCATTAAATCATCCAAAGGAAAATCATATCCACCAATCTTTTGTAAATTTTATCTGGAAACCTTAATATCGTGACATTCTATTGAATAAATGCTTGATAAACTTTATACTCTTTGCTGAGTATGTGTATTATGTAAGGTTCGCTGAAAAAATATAAAATTAAGATTTCCACAGCTTTAATCACATATGTGTGTGTGTGTGTGACATAAAAAATATAAATAATATTTAAATATCATTTGTATGTATATTATTTTTTAATAAAAAAATAATACAGTTATATCTTATATATGGTTAATGCGGCAACGTAGAAAACTATATTATATTTCCGAGAAAAATTGTATTCTTTAAATTTCTATTACGGCAAAATCTCACATGGATCATTAGGTAGTGAGAAGCCGGGAAGGCAAAGACCCATGAAGCTGTTGAGTGGGTCACAGCATCCGTATCTAAACTCGCACGAGAAACTCTCGAGAGTAGCACTTTAAACGACAAACATCGTCTCGGGTTTTCGTCGAGTGCTCGACTCCGCTGCTCGTATCTGACTCTATATGCGCGCATTTTTCTGTTGCATACGTTCGCGATAGCAAAGCTGAGTTAAGTGGTGAAAGGACGAGAAGGTATTTTACAAGGAAACCGGGTAGGATCGTTCAAAGTGACGAAAGTAGGAGACTCGAAACGTCAGATGCGGAGAGTAAAAGAAGAGCGATTTTCCATGGAATACAACAACGATTACGTAACAATGAGACGTGCAATGTCAGCTACTCTCCCGGGGACGCTCTCGAACATGGAACCCTTCTCTCAAGCCTTTTGCAACCTCAGAACGCGTTGAAGACGCAGACCTAGGCAATTGTTTGAAAAAATAAACTGCCTCATAAAAAAGTAACAATCTCTCTTGCGATTAAGAACTACGGGGTTGAAATTATTTATTGCAACGCATCACGGAGTAAATTCCCATTGTTACGCGAAATAACTCTCCGTCGATCAGTAATCATTATGTAATAATGCAAGAGAAAGAGAAATTGGATGTATTAATTTTTTGACAGATATTTTAATAAGATATATATATTTTTAAGTTGTTATCTTGTACATTTTATATTTAATTATATATACAAGTATTTAAGTAATATAAGTTAAACTTTGAATACATTTTTGCGATCAATTGATCGACAAAGATTTTCTATTTCGAACGGAAGCAAATCAATGTGACTAAAAAAAATTGCCTTTTTTATAAATATGATAAATCTTATTATAACAAATTTGATTGTTCGAGTCTTAAATCGAGTTTAAGTTAAAATCTTGTTTGGTCGAATTATTAGATAGCCATTATCGAAATAAAACTTCATTATGCTGAAAATTTCATATAAATGATATAATATTAAAACGGAATCACTTATGACATATATTTCTTTCTCTTTCTCTTAACGAATTTAATTATGTGTGCTTTTATAAAATAAATTATTATAGTTAAAATGATTCTATAGTGTTATATTAAACATTATGAAGAATTACTAAGAATCTCTTCACAAGATCGTACAGGGGCTCCTGAAAAAGGACATTGCGTTTCTCGAGAGCAATCGATGACCTAAATGTCCATTGTCGTTCGTTGCCAAATCGACGTACAAGATATGCTCTTTATTTAGATGAAGTGCCCCGGTCGGAAATGTTTTGGAAACGCGATGTCGAGATGAGCTATGCAAATTATATATGCAATTTTATCTATCAACGCGATGAATCGAATACTTCCCGACAAAGCCACAAATTTGTAAATTCGCATATGTTATATTACATGAAATTTTAATAAATAATTTGATGCATAAATAAAATAAAAAGTATGTTGCTTTAAAAAATACGTGTGTGGAAATTTCATTAAAAAAAAGTTTTTAAATATAAAATAGTTCCACTATCTGTTATTAAAGAAAAATTAAATTTTTAAACACGACTATGATTTATAGGAACTGAGAGACGTGCCGGCACAACCATTTAAGTTCTTTAACTTTACTATGTAAATGCACATATCTCATTATCATTCCCAAGAAAGTCCGTGAGCTTCTCCGTGACCGCAGTCGCGCATCGTGGGTGAACATTTTCGCACAGGATTGGATGAAAATATATATTATAATATTTATTGCGCGTCTATGCAAGTACAATAAATTCCACCGCGCAAGCAAAGTTTATCGTTGCGGTACACATATGTGCATAGAAGAGCTTTTATTCCGTTAGTCACGTAGAATATCGATGATAAATTTTTTTTCGCCCGTTCGAGTATATGTCCGGGTATATGTAACGTTCGAACGAGTGTTTAATGAAGCGCAATAAATTTCGCGCTTTCTATTCTCAATTAATATACCATATCGAATACACTTATCTTTTATCCATAACAATTGTTAATTTTTTTCTCGTAAATCTTATTACAGCAAAGTATCGTTATAAATTATTTTTCGAATGAAAAAGCACTACAGTTAAAATATAAAAACAAGAAAACATATACGGATATATAAAAAATACAAAAAGTCGAATAAGTCGATAAAAAAGAAAAATAAAATAAAATTGAAAATAAGGCATTAAATATTAAATCAATTTTACTTTATATATAATAATCGGATGAGTAGTTAATAAACTGACTATGAGAAATATACGATACAAAAAATGAACATACCATCCTTGAAAGGTCCGAAGCGCCACAAGCTCATCGCGCAATATGTAGAAGACACGCAGCAATAGCTCACGCAATATGCACCTATTTACATTATCTCACAGACAATTCCACAGACACACCATTTTTTTCCTCGCAAACCCCAATGTCACTAAAGTTTTTGAGACAAAGTTATCAAACTTCTTGCGTGACTCGCAGAAACAAATTTATGTGAAGGCTCGTAAGTCTTTCTACGTAATGTTCTAACGTCAAGAAAACGAGTTTGCACTTCTGGCACAACAAACTTAGCGCTTCGTTTTAATTCAATCAATTTATGTGCTCGTTTTCTATCACTTATACAATTGTTTATCTTTATTATCTCGATATATTATCTATAAAAAATAAATAATTTTAAGTTGTTCAAAAGATAAAAAAAAAAGATAATAATATAAGATACTTATTGACAGGTACATTGTTGACAAATGATTTGAGATAAATTAATTTCTTCAGTTTTATGTAACTGTCATAAATAATGAAAAATGTTATTCTTATCGCTGACACGTCACTGATTCAATAAATTTCAATATTCCACTATTTCAATATTCAATTTTGTTTCCATTTTGTCTCTCATACGTTTTTACGTAAGCTCGCGATTTATTTCCGAAAGAGAAAGCTTTAACCGTTTTATCATCATCCGAAGACAGACGCGTTCGTGTGTATCGTGTGCACGGTTGCCATTACTTTGCCAGCAAAACGCACCCCGAAGTTAACTTTATCCCCCTAAGGGCACAACACGGAATACGTCCCCTCAGTCGTGGTTAACAACTAGCCTGCACATGAAAGACACACCCTCCGCAGACCGGACGAATACACTCTGGGCGCGACCGCAGGGATATTTACGCTAGCGACTGGCCAGTAGTTGTTTCTTTAATTACAAACCGTCTGCGACCGCGCTTTATCAATTCGCGAGTTCGGTCGCTACGAAATTACGTGTTGGCGTAATGACATTTAAAGACTTAGCGATACGCGCGAATTTACGCAACATGTTCCACGTAAATTCAATTTTAGCAATCACGATCAACGTTATGTGTGTTAAACCAGACGAATAAATACAAGCTACAACTGTAGGTTTCTCTCTACGTTCAAACTAAATAACATTTCCTATTAACGGTATCTGTTGATACGAGCTACTGATTGAATATTCAAATTTCGTATCGTAGATTCATTCGTGAAAATCAAAGACATGTAAGCTCGATAATTTCGATTTTGTTCAAGTTACTTTTAATCACATTTTTGCTGAATCATTCGTCTTGTCAACGATCAAATATTTTTATCCCGAACACTTTAGTATCAGAACACTTATAGTAAAAAGTTCAAGCGTGTTGATCCTTTGATTGTTTTCTCGATACTAATATACCTACGTCATTTAGACGATTCGCGTATATCTCGCGCGAGATTATTCTCGACAGAAACGATAACCTTATCTAATCAGCATATGTGTCACATTCACAGGTTGACAAACGATTCGCTTGAGCGATTTAATGTGTATTAAAAATCGAAAATTTATTTGTATCGCGTTCAAAAGTATGGATTAAAAAAGTAACTCTAAACAAACGGTCAAAGAATACTATACCAGTAATTAAAAGTCTCTCCTTCTCTCTATTTAAATTTTAAATAAATTTTTAAATCTCATTTATAATATTTAAACATTACGAATATATTCAAGTGTACGGTTTGCAATATTTGCGAAATTAATGTTATCAATTCTGTGAGTTTCACGCGTCCGTTAACACTCAGCTAACTTCCAACGTCTGTCAACTTCCAAGAGCACGTTTAAACTCGCAAAATTCTTAAAGTCCTCGACAAACGGCGGCAAAAGTCTGTAAAATTTCCAAGCCGTTCGAGATTCACGCTATTTCGAAAGAGCACGATTTATCAGAATCAGCGTAGATGATCGGATTTCAAGCGCGGGAATTCGCTATTTCGATAATCGTTCGAGGTCGACGATGTATCGTCGCGCGACCAAGAGGTCGACTGGAATTCGCGCGTGGCCGTTCGCGTGAGCGGTGCCGAGTACACTGGAGATCCGCGACCTGGCCTTCGTGTTTACATTGTACTGAAACACGCTGACGGTACCACGCCTTGCTAAGCTTCCGTCGTTTCAGGTAACACACTAACACCGGCGCGCGACTCTCATTCGCCGACACTTAAACGCGATGAACTATCCCCTTCACGGGAAAGCCGCTCTCTCTCTCTCTTTCTCTCTCTTCCATCTGTCTCTCTTTCTCTCTTTCTGTGATCAGCCGACCAGTAGATGATCGGATTGTGCGCCAACGGCCAACGGCGTCGTGCCTCGATGCTTTCCCGAACGAATGTCGTCCGATCATCGTCGCGCGATCGTCCTAAGAATAATTTACAGCCGCGATCATATACAGTCGCGTTACAGTCACGACGCAAATAGCATAGTCCGCGTGATAATATCCGCCATCATCCGAGCGGAGCCAAGTGGGAAGGTCATGGGATATCTAGTCGATGGCCATTTCTCGCTAGATAGGGGTAGATATATTTATTACCAAGATCGATGCCAAGAAACATGCCAGAGTATGGCCTTTCGACTAACCGACTGAGCTCAACCGATATTAATAAAATCATCCCTCGCCTTATCATCGTTAATAATTTATATATACCTCGATATCGGTTATTAATATAAGATTTAATTCTTTAATTCAAATAGAATGGTATCGCGAAATCGTCAAAATCGATCAAAATCAATGTCCTCAGTCGGACGAAATATATTATATATATATATATCAAACCTTTTAACGATTCAATATTCATGATATTCTCTATTATGAAAGACCGTCAATCAAGCGATTCACCTCTTCGGCAAATCCCCTTCGTCAATATGCGGGAGTCACGGGGTAGAGATTATCGAGTGGCTCAGCCACTCGGGAATTCGATCGAATCTCCTGCAGTGCAAAAGAGGGGACCGGGAAACGCTCTACGTGATCGGACTAACGCCAAATCTCAAAAACGGAAGATTGTGGACCCTACGCGAAGCGAAGATTGAGGGAGGAAGTGCGATTGCCGCTCGCCGACAAAGGAATTATCGCACAATAGTTATATCTCTCGTCGAGTATCCGTAAGGTGTAAAACATCACTTCTTTTCGCGAAGATTCTTCATCATTTCGATTGCTTTTTTTTATAAAACAAGAACTTTTATATATATATATATATATATGTGTATAAAATATGATATAATTATTTATTTAGCAAATGTAAAACTAAAAAAGATTTATTATAATCTTATAAAATTATAATTTATTATGACGTCTTGTCAACATTTATGATGATGATATTAAAATTTTCTCTTAAATAACAAATGCTTCTTTAAAAAAATACATTATTCTTTTCTGAACGTATTTGCTGTTTCTGTAAAGCGAGAAAACCTAATTGAATTTAAGATTAATCAACAAATGCTGTATCTCGGTTTTAGCGCAGCGAAAGCATCGTTATACGTACACGTTGGCGACGAACAACATGTGGAAGAGAGAGAGAGAGAAAAAAGTGAACAACCATCGTAGCTCGATAAAATAACAAAAGCTGCAAAAAAACGCAACGTATTCTGCAACCGGAAACGCGTCAGGAGATCTTAACTATTTAATGAACGTTTGTCCATTCACGGTACGTGACGTGGGCATTATCTGTTTCCGTGCTGACACTTTGCTCAAATAAACGCTTATCAACGGAGGAGGGAATGTAGGGGGGAGGGGAGAGGGAGGGACCCTTGATACCCGTCGTTACATTGTTTCGCAGTGATTGGAAAAGGCTCATAAGCTCATAGGAGTATTCCTCGACATTCTTTGTGGGAAGCAAAGACACACGGCCCCACGGTTTACTTCAAAGCACTAGTTAGCGGTAACCTAATAACGATAATCAATCGACGAAGCGTCAAGCGCCTTGATCGCCATCGAGAATCTCATGACGCGAGTATTTTTTTTATGAACACTGAAGGAAGAGATCCCTCTCTCCCTCCCTCTCTCTCTCTCTCTTTCTCTCTTTATATTCACGAGCTGGAAAAGATTTTCGAAGTACCGAGATGTCATTCTTCAAGTTCAGTGGCGGAGAAAATAGCCTTGAAAGAGACCTTTCCATCGATCGCTAAAATAGATTTGCGGTTTTAAAAAATGCATGAATATGTTAAAATGTGTCATTCAAGAGCAGACAGAGAGAAATACGTTAATTTGTCAAACTTCAATAATGCATTAATTATGTCTTAATAAATACAACAAATATATATACATATACATTTTCCTGAAAAAGCTTTCCTTCGAAAAACGTGAACAAAAAAACTTTACGAAAAATAATTATTCCATTTACCGCAGAATTTAATTTATCGCCTGAAAGAGCGACTCTTTCTTATATATAATTTTGGCAAAATTATTTAAATCGTTTTTCGCCGAAGTTTGCTCTTAATCCGATAATTCCCGCGATTGTCGATGCATCTACACGTTATTGGATTCACTAAAAGATTAAAACTTGTGCTCTACAGTCAAGATAACATGTTTGTCGAAGTCGCGTACCGATGTATTATGTATTTTTTATGCATTGTTAATAAATGCAGATTATAATTTTTTTAAAACACTTTGTTAGAAAAACCTCACATGGCATGAGTGGTACGCTACGAAGATATAGAAAAGGATAAAAATTTATAAATAATTGTCACAACAAACAATAACCGTATAAGCTAGTATATGTGAGAGAGCTATATAGTGACTTATAAAAAAAAAAAAAAACGTGTATCGGAGAAACAACGGAAAATAGAGGTTCTTTTCGGACAGTGATAAAGGGTTGCATTAGAATAATTACTTTTTCATTCTTGGCATTAAACTAATGGCAATTAAATTGTACGGTACTTTAACTTTTGTTTCAGGATATACATACATTTTCGCAAAGCTAAAAATTTAATTAAGCTCTTTAAGCGTTAACTTTGTAAAATCTCCTCAGCAAGCGAGAGATATCACTTTTCATTTGAAAAATATGTCGTACGAAAAGATTAGAGAGATAAAGATAAGAAACGTAAGCGATATCGGTGGAAAGAAATTCTTTCTCAACTTCCTCGCTCATAGTTAACGCGGAGATCATATAATAACCGCTTAGCAATCGGCATTGTCCTTCGTACCGGAAGAAGGATTAAGCCAAAGACTGAACGATGGCGATTGTCGCTTTTCAATGAAGCGATAGACCATCTTTTATCATTTTCCCCGAGACATCCGCTCGGGTCATGCATTTATTCTCTTCCATTTAAGCCTGCGAGAGGAATAAGCGTTGCGCTTCAGAAGCGAGCGGGAAGCAACGAGATCGCTTTACGGCTTGGTAACGAGCTTAAGTTACACGGTCTCTCTCTCGTAATGGCTCACCCGCGAACACAACGGTTAGGGCAATAAAGTTTCACGTCAACTAAACGCACAAAGAGCCCCACGCTGAACTTGCAAAGGGAAACTCGGCGAAACGTTTGTTATGCCACGGACAGTGTTCTCGTTAAGTCTGGCAAATCCGATCGAGCGATTGTTGCAGCAGTATTGCAAGGTCTTCGTCTCCGCATCCGGCGGAGTACTTTAAACAGTTTAAACTATACGATGGGCGATGTTGTTCCAGAAGGGCGAGGCGATCGATAGGAAGCTTCTCGACATCCGATCGCGCCGAATACACAACGAGAAACACCGGCACCACCTACAGACGAGCGATTCTGTTCGACTCGCAAACTCTGCGAGCTCGAGTCCCATGGGAAATTACGTAAGCGATGATAAAAAAAAAAAAAAAAAAAAGTTATTCATAATTTGCATGAGTTGCAATTGCGCGTTTCAATTCAGATTTGCTAGAAAGGTGTCGTTTTCATTTATGTTCAATTGCGAACAAATAAAAAGCGTGATGAGAAAAATTCCGCTTTAGTTTCTTGTTCGTGCTGTGAATCGCACGTATCGATAAATGTAGAAAAATATTCGAATCGAAATGAAGTCATCGTAGAACAATGTCGTTTGTCAACAAAGATGCGCGAAATTCCTCTCGGAATATTTAGATTTATGCGTAACAAACATTGATGAATCCGACTGTTGCGATAGAACACACTCCCATTGGCCGGCTTCGTTAGCGAAATTAGTCATTCGAGTCACGTCTTCGTATTAACGCCTCGCTTGTTATTCGATCGAAGAAACCGAGGCGTAGAACAAGTGTTGTATATAAGAAACGCAAGATATGTCGCGGCATAATTCACACGAACTTCGAGACGTCCATTAAGTACGATTTATGTCCTGTGAGACGACGCCTGCACAGTACAATGAGATTCGTAATGTATCTCGCAATTGTTTTCACGGCGCTCAACTTCGTTAACGCTTTACCATTTCCTCAATTTGGCGATGGTGAGTTAGTTCGTCTCAGGTTATCAATTCTATCCAATTGTATTTTCAAATCTGATTTGTAAAAGTTACTAAATTTACATGAGAATTATGTGAGAATCATGTAATATAATTTTGCATCCAGTGAAGATAAAAGCTTAGAGTTTCTCGAAAATTAAAATTGATTTTTCTTTTTAAATAATTTTCCACTGAATAAACATTTAGGCTCTGATGTGGTTTCGCAATAAATCGCATTAAATAATGTTAGAATACAAAATAAAATTAAAATGAAAAAACATATTGATACGTATCCTTAACACGAGAAAAGATACCGTATAATTAATATCTTTAATAATCTTCATTTTACAGACGGTCGAGAGGGATTAGCTGCTGGGGACACGGTATACTACAGATTTCCATTATTCTGGTACAGGAGATCTTTCTACGACGACAATGACGACGACATTGTTAACGGAGGTGCAATTCTGAACGGAAATCGAAAATCATCCACCGTGTCCTACGTTAATGTCGGGTAAAACACAAAATTGAAATTGATTATATAGATTTAAAAAGAAACATATATTCCTATCAAGTACATGCTATGCGTGCGTAAATGGGCGAAAAATATTAAATGTGATATAAAAATATTTTTCTGCGAAACGCTACGGGTCTCTCATTTTAATTCTTTAAACAAGCACGTATCACAAACATGCATAGCGCTTAATTAACAAGATACAACAATTTGTAAATTCTAATACAGAGGCAAAGTGAATATTTAAATTAAACGAAATTCTAATGAACCGAAACATAAAGGAAAATTGTTTATTTTAATAGTGCCGGCTGGGGTCGTTGAAAGAAGCAGAAAAGAAAAGCCGTTGGAACATCGTGAATATATAAAAAAGAATTTCAGTTTGTATTTTATTTAAGTTAGTATAAGCTGCATATACAATTTATAATATCTGTTATTTAAATTTTCTATTATTTTATTTTCTTATTATTTTATATAAATAGGAACAATTATATATTGCTTATTTCTTTATTTTAAAAAATGTCAATCACAAAGATGTCAATGACATCGCTTTGTTTCGCAAGCAATTTTTATTATTAAATATATGCAACAAAATGAAACAATAATTATATTTAGTATTTCCTTTACAAACATAATTTGCGAATGCCAAAATCACAGTGGCTTTCGAGATTTGCTGCGCTATCTTAGTTGGTCGACCAGAAGCATCTCAATAAGCGGATAAACAATAATTAGTTTCTGCGGAAGGCTACATTTGCCACAAGGATATCGCCACCTGCTAAATCCATGGCTAAATATTTGCTTACGTGAGATCATTGCGACAGTATATATAAGTGATTGCGCGAGATGCTAAGCCAGTATCAGCTGTAAACTAAGAGGTAATAGAGCGTTAATTATCAATGAAACATCAAAGCCTCTATCGATTCGCTCTCGCTCTGATAACAGCGATCCAAGTGACATCGATACCTATAAGGAATTTCGAATTAGGTGAGTTTGGAAGTGCATTCGAAGTGATATCCTCGAAGAAAATCAGGGACTTTAAAACGCTATCAATTATATCAAAATATTTAAAAATCTCTCCGAATGTGTGCACTAGCTTCACAAAAATTTTCAAACATTATAAGATTCAGGAAGACAATCATTAAGAGAATGATAATATTTTCAAATATTCGCAAAGAATTATTTCAATTATTGTGAAAGCAGAAAATTGTTTCATCTCTCACAAGTGACAACATTTACAATATCGATGCAGGAAAAACTGTCTGGCAGAACATCGGGAAACGCAGTTTTTACGGACCATGGGATATCTCGGTAAAACGAAACGGGGATTACGTCGATTACAATGATTACGGTGCTCGCATTAAACAATTCCGGCCTAATAATTTGCTTTCGTACGACGATGTATCGATGTCTAATGGATATATCGACGCGCTGTCCCCGGATTACGATAGCAGCCTGCCGGAATTTAACACGTTACTCAACTCCGTGGGCCTTGCTGATTTCCGCATTGGAGTTCGCACCGGTGATTGGATCGACCGAAATACTGATAGCTCCAAGGAACGCTCTTCCGAGGATATTGCTTCGAAGAAAATCGATGAAGATACGAAAGTCTGATGGCTCTGCGACTCTAAAGTCATAGCGAGAGAGTGAAATTGTATAAAATAAAGTGCTCAATTAATACTATATGTATATTCAAGGACTTCTTTCAAAACTTTCTAACAATTAGAGAGAAATTAATTTTATTTGCCAAGTTGACGAGGTTATTTGTAAAAAGATTGATATCGATTAAGTATTTTGTATATAAATTTTCGATATTAATTTATTTTTCAATTAAGTTTTGTTCTAACACGTCCAGAATTCAATGCTTTACGTAAAAATTTTAAAAAGCCGATTTTATATAAGCCGATTATTTTATATAAGAGATTATATATACTCCGATAACGTTTTCTGAGAACTAGTCGCGCAAGAAATAATGTCGAAAATATAAACATTCTTTATATCTTCAGATTTTAATCATAATCCGACAATGTCAACGATGATTTAACGAAAAGGTTGTTTTAACCATTTGATTTTAGACACGGAAATCTTAATGAACTCTTTATCATGAAGATCGCGGCGGTACGTTGTCTCGAGAGACGACAACGTCGCCAAATGAAGTCGACCCGTACGAGATTCTCACGGCGACTCTCGCAACGGTTAAACGGAGATTCTCGTGAATATTTAACGAGGCACTAAAAGGATGAGCTTTCCCAAAGTTGCAGCCAGCCAATACGAAAGGGGACGACAAAGTTGCACGCGTTTTTTTTTTTTTTTCGATTTTTTAATCTCAGATCTTCATGAATAAGTTGTAGCAACAATATGGGCACTTTTTCTTTCTTTTCGCATGGGATGCGAGAATAATATTGCGGCCTACAATACACGCGGCTTTTATCATCGTGGCTTATTACGCTCGCCGAAGATTAAAAGAGATTCTTCTCGCCTCGCGCGAAATGTTCGACAGTTGATATTAAAATTAAATTCAACAGAATTGCATGCATCGAAAGTATCGATCTATCTTTTATTTTATATTTCATTACATTTTAAATATACGTATTATTTTATCGTTTATAATCTGCAATATCGTTGCAATATTCCAAGCGACAACAATGACTTTATCAATTCGCATTATTACAAAGACTGGATGACAAACACTTTATGAATCGCGCGTCCGTGATGAAAAAAAAAAAAAAAAAAAAAAAAATCTCGTGCAAATATGTCGCGCAATCACACATTTTTAATTAGTCCCAAATTGCGCTTCCGAGTCACGCAATATAAATTTACAATCTACTGCTCACGGTCGCGATCACACGCGTAAACGAATGAAAAACCATGCTCGAACGGAGAGACAAATGTATGACAACGAACGGTATAGCAAAATACACGTTGATGAATATTAGATCGTGAGTCCTATGTGTTTTTGTCGACCTTGGGTTAGCGAAACATCGCTCGCTCGGAGAGAAATATGCCTTGAATATTCATACTAGAGATTGCACGCTGATTAAATGCAAATTAAATTAATCTCCTTTCTGGCTGACCAGATGGTTCGCGGGATATCCGCTAATTTTGGGCGCGGTTCGAGAGTGCCTTTGTACATTTAGCACGCTCCACCTTCCTCTCGAGATTCATAAAATTATCACCATTTATTTCATTGCAAAGCAACGTCTCTATCATTTCCATTATATTTATTCGAAAATAATTACCATGAAGCGGAAGAAAAATATAAATTTTCGTCCAATCAACGTTTCGATAACTTTTAAATTATCTTAAAAAAATCGCGAAATTTAAGTTTAATATTTCTACATCTGTTTCGCTTATGTGTGCAATGGTCAATTCGAGAATAGTAAGGTAAATAAATTTTCGTACAATCTCATCTATCGTGATAAAATTCATTTACTTTGAATTTCAAATCATTAATCTCCCGGAGCGAGGCGCCAGCTCTGTATCAAAATGATAGACTGAACCAAGTGACCAGCCGAGTACCGAAATACACTCAAAATATATTTAGTGTTATTCGCGATAGTCTCTTTAACGCATGCCTACGTGCGACAAACACGTCCTATCCACCCGCTAATGTGACATGGCCGCGTTCTTCGACCGACAGTTTTGACTTAATTTTCTGTCGACGCGGAAATAACAAAGACGAATTTCGGTCAGTATCTCTACTGTGACTGCGCAAAATTTAATTCTTACTGTGAGATTTAATGCTACTCCTCGACGTGCGAGGAGTAATGTTCGCTGATACCTCGCGAGAGCGAAAATGCGCGACGAAATGGATTTCAATTAAGTTCAACGTGAATGGCGAATTATATCCGTCACATTTCTTTCAAAAATATCCGTTTATATTGCGCGAGAGCGTTACCTTGATCGACGTTTGTAATTAAAATTTTGACGCTTACCAAAATATCTGAATTAGCGTATAAGAATTTATATAAAAAAAGTTAGAAAAAAAAAAATTAATTAATTATATATTGTAAAAAGCGTCTTGAACATATTAAATTATCCTCACATATTTCTGAGAATGGTATCTGTCATAGTTTCTCAAGGAAAAAAATTACAAAAACATTTCAAAATATAAATTTTTGAAATTTATAAAAAAGTGAAAAAAATCTCAAAACTAATAAGAAAAATACTCGCTAAAGTATATAATAGAAAAAGAGATATCGTGTGAGTAGAATTGAGATGTTTTCTCGTAAAATTTCACATTACGACACCCTCGTTGTTTTATTAGCAAGTCTGTTTCCGTGATCGTGCTCTTAAACGGAACGACTCTCGTTTCTCTCCGCAGAAAGGAAGGTAGAGTCGCCCACAATAGGTGGACATGATAAACGTGTGCTCCCGTTACCCTTCGATCTCTCGCAACCAAAGATAGTTCCGTGGCGCGGTCGCCAGTTGGAATAGGAGAAGATTTATGGCAAAAAAAGAAAGGTACCGCGGTCTATTTGTACGGCTCCTTGCGCTTCTACATTCTGTGCTCGTCATGAATGCCCGCAAATCTCTCAGCATTCGCGCGGTTCTTTGGCCGACGAATCGGAACGGTCAGTTCGGCGTCGACTAAAATGGCCTTCTTTATCAGGACCTTGTGATTTGTCAGTGGAACTTTGTCGGCGAGAGTACGGTGAGTAATGACTCCTGGTGGTGATGCCCTAACTGTGTTTGCGACTTCTTACTCGAGCCTTTCGCTCCTGATGTGTCTAAGTACTAATGCCAACCGATCGTCGAGAGGATAATAAAAAGCAATAGTTATAGCAGAGTGATTGGATATCTCTGCGTCTCAGAAAACGTCGTGAATTCAAGATTATTCGCTTTCTTCTTTTAGCCGTAAAAAGAGACATGAAAATTCTAAAAAACACGACGAGACGGCGAGGACTCGTATACTAAACATCATTTCGCTTAAGATACGTTACGTCTCTCTCTTCCACGGAGATTTTATACGCGACATTTAACAACATTCGATGTGCGAATTTTGATTAAAATTTTCTATTTACAAAAGTATCGAAACAAAAAAAAATATATATCTTAAAGATTTTGTATATAATTCTCACGTGAAATTTTTGCAAGCGTACTTCATCGATTGTTCTTCTGTCGCGCGACTTGTCAGTCAAAGAAATCGGCATTCTTTGTCGACGATCCTACTCACTGTAGACGGCAAAACTCGCGCCTCGCAGCTACAGACGAAATGACACGGAAAACGAAATGCAAATTGCTTTTCTTTTCGGCGTGCAATACGAAGCGCGATTTATCGAGAAACTCTTGCGCAACTATGTTCTACGACGGTATCTGTAACTTTTCTCATACATACTTTTCGCGGCATCACGACCGACACGGCGATATATCGCCGTCTCTCGAGAAATCAGTCTTGCCTGTCAGCTGACTGACGATTCGGGCGGGTGAAACATCGCGCGAAGAAGCCGCTGAAAAACTTATTACTTTACACGTCGCAGCGAGAACTTGCGAGAACTTTCCCCCGACTTATCAATAATTTGTATTTTTGACGTTTCACGTTACATATCTACACGTCACGAATACATTCTGTACTCTATGGTTCGATCGATTGAGAGAGAGATATATAGAGTGTTTAAAATATCGAGACGGCTTTCAATCAAAGTATGTATGTATGTGTGTATGTGTGTGTGTGTGTATATATATATCGATAAATCAGATGCATAATCAATTACTTATGTGTTGCATTATATCATTCGAGGAACACAATATCAAAAAAAATATCAAGATATTCGGGTTTTCTGTATAGCGTGAAAATAATACTTTCGGAGAATAAATTATTTTTCAAGTTGTGAGTTTTGAAATATCGATAACCAGTGTTTTGAAATATTTAAAACGTATTTAGAAATTATATGTGCTGATTATTTTATCTCTCCCAATTGACATATATTACTAAAATTCAATCATAATTAATGACGGGCTATTCGAACGCGCGATTAATCCTTCTTCATAAAATAACAAAATTTTCTCATCCGACACTAAAAACGTCATTCATAATATAAAGTGTTATATAATTCGATCGGTGATGTGTATACTTATTACATATCTCTCCTATATAATTATAATAATCATGTTTACAACCGCGCAATTATCTCCGATGTATTATTATTTATGGGCACCACTGTACATTGTACACTTTACATTGTATTAAACTGTCATCCCTCGTTAATTTATGATTTTATAATGTCAATATCAATTATATCTGCTAAAGATAATCGTAGGTAGTATTATTTTCGATAAAACTGCATCATTTGCAAACAACGATCCTTTTGCGTTTAACAAAAAATAATAAAGAATAATGTACCTCTACACGAATCGATTTTTTCCTCATTACATCTTTGTATATAATATAATGTACACATATATGTATAATATTGTATATGTGTATATTATGCGCGTATGGTGCGCTCGCTCACATTAGGTACACCCACTATATAAAAATATATAAACCCTATAAATGCAGATATGACGTACACATTCTATCTGCGCAAGAGAATTGTTTTTTTTGACGATATAGATTTTCACTCGCGTTGTATGACGCAGCTGATCGTCGAAGCGCAACGATCGCAGCACGATTATAACTATCGATTCCGATGCTATTTATACCGATGCTCATCCGGTGCCTCGTATTAAAAGAATGTTTCATTTTTAATCAAGCAAAATTAATTTTCAACGAAAAATATTTGCCAGTCAATTCCGCCCATTATCGAACATCTATGGTTAGATGCATATTTATATATATATATATATATCTCACGGTTGCGTTTTTATTACATTTCATTCATTTAATATCCTGTTAAAAAAATTATCTTTGCACTCACCCTGCGAATAAATTGGGAATTCTCCATCGCTGTGGCTGTGAGTGAGCATGCCCGTGGAATAAAATTGCCATAGGGCGCGTTTCCTGTTCTCCTCCGATGTGCCCGCGAGGACCTCGTCGTCGTCGGCGAGGCCCAGCAGACTCACAACCTCGGAGAGCGACAGGGTGACGTAGCGATCGCTCACCGAGGTGAGACACCGGACACAGAAGACAACTTAATGCCGATTGCGCGTTTAACCTGTCCGCCTCTAAAGGTAGTATTTTTGCGCCGCGCACACGTACATACGCATGTAAACAATCGCGGAAAAACAATAGTCGGTTCGCGACGCGCGACAAACTACGTGGCAGGATTTATCCGCGGCGACACTGACAAAATTTTTATCCAACGCGCGCCGACACTTTGTCCCTCGAGTTTTTCCCTCAGAATTGTTCGTTCGTACGTTCCTCCTTCCTCGATTCGTTCATGGCTTGACTCGATTAAATGACGTGTCATATATCATATCATTCGTCTCATCGTTTGATCGTGAAACGACCGATGGATCGGTAGAATCTTGGGTTCGGAAAAAGGTAACTGTTTTCGAGTACCGAGAGAAAGTCGAAGCATGGATAAGTTTCTTCGCTGCGTAAAAATGAGACTATCATTTATCTTAACCACATCGACGCACACAAAAGCTTCTATTTTTCATTTCTTCCTTTATACATGGCGGACCATTTGGTTAGAAAATTGCAAGTTAAATATCCTCTGGATATTATCGGTGAATTCAAATCGAATATTTCCTATAACAAATGGTATATAGTGATCGATATAGTGACGTTTGACCTCGATAAAATTACCTAACAGAGTAAACATATATTACAATTGAAAACGCGGTGGCTTTGATGCCTGTCGTTGGCTATTATTGCTAGAAAGAAAATCAATCCCGATCGATATAATTAACGCGCAATTTCAATTTCAAATCATTAACAAAGCACGATGCTTCAAGTTTGATAGTGCAAATGACAGTAAAATAGAATATAACAAAACGAGAAATATTAATAATTTATTTATCATCGTTGAAATTTTTCCATAAGTCCACGCAAAAAATGTGAATAATGGCAAACTAAATTTGCATAAATCAAAATAAAATCTAAATTATTTTTCGATATCTTTTATACAATCTTTATCATTATTTATCACCATTCAATAAAAACTGAATCGTTATTAGTAACAAAAAAATATCAAAATCGCTTGTCATTAAAAATAAAAATTGTTGCCCTATTTTTTCCAATATTTTGAACGAAATGTATTTTGCACTCCCATCTTAAACAGCTTGTAATATACTAATACAAACATATCTATACAAATCGTGTCCATTTAATTTTCAGTAAACATGTTTGCTTTTTCACGAAACTTTTAACAACTCGACGAACGCTTCCAACACCGTGACGGAGGCTGGAGAAAGAGATCGTCGTCGAAATTCGCGATCTGTGCAAACTGAGAATGTGTGTGTGTGTGTGTGTGTATTATATTCCGACTCACATTAAATAAAAACTGTCTCTGTTTACGCGATCGTTCTATATCGTGTAAATTAATACGGCGCTATTTATACGTCAAAACGCGCTAGGTTGATCGATAGTTCGCGGATTGGAAGGGTCCAAC
This sequence comes from Cataglyphis albicans, assembly GCA_038406275.1. Classification (NCBI taxonomy): domain Eukaryota; kingdom Metazoa; phylum Arthropoda; class Insecta; order Hymenoptera; family Formicidae; genus Cataglyphis; species Cataglyphis albicans. The sequence goes on along the minus strand of JBCAUJ010000123.1, from coordinate 7,940,833 downwards.
GAGAAGTTGAACCGCGCCTTTGTTGGCGGAGAAAGAAGAGAGATGAAATCTCCTTCAGACAAATCGAAAATCCGATGCTAATAACGCCATCTCCGACTGTTCTCAACGTTTAATTTCAATTCGCAGCTTCGTCCTGTCTTCCCTCACGTAATATCGAACACGATCGTCGACTATTCCAATTTATCGGCCGCAATACTAATTGCTTTCTATCTACGCTTTCGCGATCTTGTCGACGGTACAAAAAGAAATTCGTAATTGCACTCAACAAACTCATGACACATTAAACTTTATAAACCTGTCATTGTTTTAACTGCCAAGTTTTAAGGTATTGTTAATGTTATATAAATTAAACAGTGTGTACGCGAAGATAAATTATTAAACAAAACGAGCCAAGTAGATTCTAAAAAGTAACATATTGAAAATATATGCGTTCTTGTTTTAATATACACATCAAATAATAAATTTCGATAAAAATTCGATTTTAATTAACCATTTTATATCCGCAATCATTATAAGATCGACCATAATTTAAATTTCATCTATGCTTTCCAAGATTCATCAATAATGTTTTTTACGTGAAGCTCGCTCGAGATTTCTCGCTTGTAAAAATTCATGACACTTAATCTTAGGCGTAACGCTGACGTAAGTAAAAAGAGCTCTTTCGTCATTTTTCGCGGACACTATCGACACTTCGACTTTCAAGACCCGCGATTTTGCACATCGATCATCTATCGGCGATGCCCGTTAAAATGCAATCGCACATTTACCAATCACTTTCATACCCTCAGACAATGATCGATATTGTCATCGATCTAACGTCGTTGCTATCGCATTATTCGCTGCAGCATCCGCGAAAATCCTGATCTCTCGTTTCCTTCGATCGACCTAATCGATTACGAGAATGTTTCCTTGCTACACGAACACCATCACATTAAACACGCACTATCTCTCTGAAATCCACTCACGGTCGTACAATCGCTCAAACGTCCGTGATCGACGTTGTACCGCGTGACGCGCGCAGGAACCGGAAACGGGACGACCGATCGCGACTGCGATGAAACAACATCGGGAACGTCGATCGTCGGGATGAGGAAACGTGCGTCCTACGGAGCGGGAAGGACTTTCGTCCAGGACGGGTTCGATGCGCGCACTGGGGATGAGAGAGAACCCAGGGAGCCAACCCTGGCGGAAGGGAGAGGAAGGGGATGGGAGGGGATTTCGACGACGTCGAGCAAAAGCGAGAGAGAAGCGCAGAGTGAGATAGTCCGACGACCCACTAAATGGAGAAAGGGAGAGCCAGAGCGGCCAAACGGCGCAAGCTTAAGCTCGGCTACCGGGCTTCGAAATACGCATATAGTTCACCCGTTCCACTGTATATGTAACTGTTAATCACGAGCGTGTCTTCCTAAACGAGGTATTAAAATTACAATTCTATCGCGAATAAAAGCTCATCGGCATCGCGTGCACGCACGATTGCGCTTGCCGCGAAATTCCCACGATTTGCGATGCGCTCGAATTTGAACCGAGCTTGTATTTTCGATGTTTTCATTCAATTTTTTAACAAGGATTCTCGATAGAAAAAAATTAAATATTCTCCATATCATCATCAGGTGAGCGCATGATTTTTCGCGATATTTTTACAGTAATTAAAATATATTTTGTATATATCGGTCTCACGTCACAAAAAAAAAAAAAAAAAAAAAATATATATATATATAAATCATTTTTTATCTTTTTATGATTTTTTAGTTTGCTTTAAAAATGATATGAGAATAATACAAACGATGATTGTAACAACCGTAATACGGATTATTCCAAGATTGAGACATTCATATTATATTGGCAACCGGTAACCGTAATATCAAACTTTAGATGCGCCGAGGGATTCAATCAAGTATGCATACACACGCGTGTGCTCATCTCTCAGTCACGATGTGTCCTCTCACACGGAATATCGCATAATCCTCTTATCAGCACGATGTACGAGCTAAATAGTTCTTACTCATTCACGTGCACAGGATCGCGTGCGACACGTGCGAATCTACCTCGCTGTAACGCGTCGATTATGTGTTAAATAAAACGCATCGCTTCCTACAGGCTATGCTACGTCCGGTCTTCCGTTTTTGCCTGCCAGAGACAGATCAAGGTCAAGGTCGTCCCTTCAAAATGGTGGAGAGTAATCGGTGGGCGCCAACATAATTTACGAGCGTCCCGAACGCCTCCGCGTTTCTCCCCCGACATTACTTATCGACTACCGCGACCCCCGAAGTTCCTAAAATCAGAATCGTGTCGCTCACCCTATCTTTGAAGCATCTTGCAAAGGATTCGATTCAACTGAATACGGGAAAATATTGAATTTATTACGAGTTCTGGCGGATATGGAGGGGAAAAAAAGAAATGTCAAAACGTAACAGCTGGATGTAGCGCGAATAATAATATAATGACTGTGAATGAGTATAACCGCGCATAATGGACCTTTCCTAAAAGTTCTCCCTCTCGATTCTTACGCGTATTGTGACAATAGCTGCCGATAAATTATGAAATTCCCCAAATTTCCATTCTCCCCGCCCGCCGAATTCAACAAAAAAGATATTTCGTCATTAGCAACGAGCTCTCTTTCATTCGGAATTCCAAATTTCTGGACAGATTCGAGGATGAAGAAATTTTCAATAAAATCTTTGATGCCGCGCTTAATGGATAATCCTTTCGAGGAAAATATTCGAATGTTCTTTTCGAATATTCCTTTCGTGATTCATTGGACCGTTAAGCAAGAAACGTGAGATAAAAGATTTTATTAGAGACTTCTTCAAAAGACTTTTATATTGAACATAGACTCAAAAGACTTGATTGAAAATATTTAAAAAGACGAGTCTCTTCATATTTTTCTCGAAATCTATCAGATTAATAAGTACAAAGAGTTGTTCAAGCATGTATTCAAAAATTTTTGTCTGTGAGTATATTATTGACGATTCGTTTAATAAGCGAATAATAAAAATGTGGATAATAAAAATTTAATTAGAGATAATTTTAAAGATTTTCTATCAAATATTTGTATCACGAATCCATCGGACAGTTCCTTAAAAAACACAAAATCACAATCTGATCAAAAATGTTTTCGCATAATTAAACGATATCGTTTAAATATTATTTAATACAATTATGAAATAGTAATATTTCAATATAAAACTCACCGCTATCGCCGTTACTTTGCGTTTTCACTTGTTCCTTGTCCACAATCTCACTCGTTGCAACAACACTCTTTGCGTCTTCCTCCGCTAAAAAAAAATTGAGCATAAAATTGCACGTATATCTAAAAGTTAAACAAAAAATTGTACAAAGCATTAAATCAACTTTTTGTGCAAATTTACAATGACAAGTATGCTTTATATAAATATTGTAATAATCAAGCACATAAAAATTTACGCAATTTACGTTTTTATGCAAATAAAACTTCCTTCTTTGACAATAACGGTACTTTCGCTTAATCTGGTCCACATATTCAAAAATTAATCTAGTTCAATCAAATATAGAAATTTATATGTAAATTTAACTTATGACTGTCTCTTTCCCTCTCTCTTTCCCTTTTCTCACGGGCTTAATTAAAATTATGTAAATTTTCGCATAACATATTTCAAACGCGTAATACAAAATTTATGCAGGTTTGTGTCATTATTCAGTTTTATAAAACGGTACTAATCAGCACAATTTCCCTGAGGGATTGACCTCGCATAGTGTCCTCTATGGAGGATCGCATGTATTACAAAAGTAAAAGACAACATTAACAATCTCAATGATATACATAACACCCCCAAAGATTTATATTCGCAATTATTCCGCTTTTGTAACTTAATCAAAATTTTAAATGAGAAGAAAATGCTTCATAGGAAATATTTCATATACTGCATATATTACCATCATAACGGCTGGCAATTGCAGTCGCGATAATACCAACTGCACGTATCCTTACGATATGTAAACATATGTTTCACAAAGCAAAAAGAATTAAATATTGTTGTAGACGAGTATTTTTATGTAAATTAATTTAAAAATGGTATAGCTAAATAATTTGAAATAAATATGCAAATTATATCCAAGCGATAACTTGACATTCATATGAAAATTCATATGAAAATAAACTTCTATTATGATCACAAACGAAAGTTTTCACTCGCGATAAAATGAACAATAAGTAAAAAATTGAAATGTGTTATCAAAATTTACCATGGTACGTACAATAGACTATTGTTCGCGATATCGCAAAAACGAGAAACCGCAAAAGTGCCCAAATAAAGAAAGGCGGTGTAATAAGTGCAACAAAACGCCGAGAGAGAAACTCGTTACTTTTTTTTTTTTTTTTTTTTTTTTTTTTTTTTTTTTTTTTTTTTTTTTTTTTTTGCATGAAACGCGTATATATTTCTCTTCTGCCTGATTCACTCGTGATATCAGACGAAAACGTTTAAAATATTTCGCGAGAAATAAGAAGTATTCTGACGGAGAAAAGAAAATCGAAATCTCTTGCGGACTTTAATATTTCTGATTAATAAATTTGCAAAATATTAAATAAACAATAGATAAATTATACGTAAAATAAATATGAAAAATTACAAGCTGATGTTGTAAGAAATATAAAATAGAGTGAATTTCTCATTTGAATTATATGTATAAAGTCGAAAATTACAAAAACAAAAAATATGTAAAAGAAAATTAATTATATAGAATTGTATAAAAATTTTCTAATAATAAAATATATTACCAACTTTCAACATAACGACACACTTTATCAATCACAATCGATCATTATGGGAAACTAGTAATACCATGTTTATTCATATGTGCGTTTCTCAATCTCCTCCTATACTTATATAATGATCTATCGGAAAAAAATTTCATTTTGATTTTAGACTTTCTCAATGATTAAACAAAAATTACATTGAAACATAAACAAACAGATATTTTTCAATTATATTCGTAAATATTATAAATAAACAGTCTATCATTCGTAATATCGTTATTAATTATGTTTTAACATGTATTAAATAAGTATCGAATAAAAATCACAAAAATAAAAGTTTAATCGAAAGTTATTAATGCATTCTAAACATATGTTTATTTATGCGAAATTGACAGTTTCAGGAGTTTTAAAAAATTTGTTTTAATAAAATTATTCTTATAAGAATTATAATTAAAGTTAGAATATAATATTCTTAAGTGGAAAAGTGCATTAAGAGGTATTTTCGTTCACAGGAACACGTCATGTTACGACTTATCAATTCTTATCGTTGTCGAGCTTGAGGCAGGTAAACCTTGTAAGATATGTACGTTACAAAGAAACTCGAGTGACATAACATTAGTGACATAAATGAGATCTCTTCTCTGTTCTAATGAATAATAATAAATTCAGCATATCGGGAATGAAATCAAATCGTACCCCACTATTTACATAACAGTACATTGTTTACATAAGCAAGATATGGGTAAGCAAACTGAGACCATCGATTAGCGATCAACAAGTGAAAATAACATCAAAGAGAAATTAGCATAACCTTATATCTTATTTACATATGTTTGAAAGGTAGTTTTCACCAGGCTCCCTCCAAACTCGATACTCGATATCTTTTTAGTATCTCTAACTCGCATACGCAAACGCTCGTGACCGAAAGCCTCGGATTCGCAAAAGAGCTCGCCGAGGTTGAAGAGGGAGAGGAAGGGACCAGGTCGTCGCGTTACGCACCTGTCCGGTATGCGAGAGCGCTCCCTCCGTGCCACTTGTTGCACGGCCACGCTCGACGCTCGTCGTTCAAATGAAAAAGCGAACTCCGCGAACTCCTCGGGCACGCGCGCGAGCGACGACTCCGTTTCAAGGGAGGGGAATTTTACGTACCGGTGCGGCCGGATGGGTCCTGATTCTCCTGGATCCTCGTCGAATCCGAGACAGTTGTCGGCTGTTGTCCATGAACGGGGACCGCAGCGATCACCGCACTTGACACCACCGCCAATCGCTCGCACGATTCGGCCATTTTCAGGTTAACTCTCGCGTCGCGTTGTTAATCCACGGCACCGCGGCGACTTACTTCGCGTGTCGGCATACCGGGACCGTTTCGTATCGGGGCCCCTTTTTTTCGAAACTTCCACGCACGCCTGGCCCGAAACGTTGGCGGCGCGCCGACATCAGGCCAGATGGCGGCATCGCCGTGATTCGCGTCTGCCCGACATCTCGCGGACAGATTCCACCGACAATTCTAACGATACGATCGGACTTGGCGGATAACGACGAGTCCGACATACCGACCACTCTACTCGCGCACGAAATTAGCCGAGCACCGCCATGTTGGTGTCCGAATTTGGCCAAATTTCAGAGCACTTTTTATATTTGGAGACAAATGCACTTACGCCATTTTTATAATTTTATCGTTCGGTTTTTTCCGAACGCGACACGATAGGCTATGTACGATCGTGTCGATCGATCGAACGATCGCCCGTAACTCGATCCGACACTTGCTCGCGCGCGAAATTCACTTTCGATGCGAAAAAACGCACTCGCAAATCGAAGCGATTGCACTTACGCCATTTGTTTAATCCTACCGTTCGACATTTTCATCGCGACGCTACGGACGCCGATTACGACAAAAGCGTGTTAATCGCGGTCGATTGATACGCTAAACGGAAGTTACGCACACTCGTAACTCGATTCGGCACTTATTAGCTCGCGCGATTCACTTTTGACGGATGAAAAGACACGACAAACGCGGAACGGTCGAGGGACGCGTCCGAATCGAAAAGACGACCGTTAGAAACTTCGGGAATTACTGCGAAGTTGTCGCGAGTTAATCTCGTGACGTCAAATTTCCTGATTTTCGAAAAGAAACATGGATGATATAATAGAGGCTAATTTCTATCAAAATAATTGAACGGAAATTATGCAATGCGTATATGCAATCTTATGCTTTTTAAAATGCCGAATACAAAATTTTCCTAAGATCTAAAGTAGTAAAAAAAAATAATCAATAAACATATATTGAAAGAAGTCGTAAATAGAAGTCATAAATCTTTATTATAATAGTAATATAATTTTGTTATTAATTTTGCTCCAATTATATTTAAGTATTTGTATTATAGTTTATTCTTATAATTTTTTCTATTAAAAATACTACGTATAAGTTTATAAAAAAGAAACATGTCAAAAGTAAAAATATTTCAGAAATAAATTATAATATCGAATAGATAAATATTTAAAAATATCTTCTAAGGTATTTAAGATTCTTTAAATAAGAAGAATGACTATCTTTTTTTATATTTACTGCTCACGATTTTTACATACTTGTTTCAGGAATAAATTAACGAAGTGAAATTAATATTAAGTAGATAAGAATTTTAAAATATCTAATAAGATATTTACTCTTTCAATAAATAGAATGATTATTTTTTTTAATTTTTTTACTGCTCATAATTTTTACATTTTTACCTGTCATTGATTTCGTCATAAGAGATTTCTGAGGCATTTCTAAAATTAAATTTTAAGAGATTTTCTTAATTTTCAGTAGAAAAAATTATAAGAATAAACTGATACAAATAAGTAAATAACTGAAATGTTACTATATATTATTATTAGACAATGACTTATTATAATTTTTTTAAGGCAAATTTTGATCAATAACTTAAACAATTTTAAATTGATAAAAATGCTATTATATGTATATTTAATGATTCAAAAAATATAGGATTAAATGTATAATTAATATTATATTTTAGATAGAAATCCGCTTCTTTTATCCATCGTCATTTCAAATATGTATAAATATATTTGTGCTGATCAATCAATACGCTAAAACGATTGATCGTAACAACTACCTGTCACTTCTTACAATTACTTGCGTGCGATATTCATTTTAATTTTCCCAAAAAGCCTAACATAATAATTATGATATGACGATCGAAATTCATGTTATAATGATTATTTCAATATTTCGAAAATTTCGGTTCGGTCTTCGATCTATCATCCTATTAACATTTATCATAATTCACATCTTGTTCGTAAATTCTTAGAAAAGGACTGTGATTGGCTCGCTATACAACTAGTGCATAGATACTTTGCAGTTGCATTGAGTCGAGCGCTGTAATTGGTCCGCTGCATCGAGCGCATCCGTACTTCAAGATCGCAAGCGTGTGTACACATACATATGTAGTCGATAACGGATGGTTCGCGATGCCGAGTTCAAATTCGAGAAACCGTCCCGTACTTTCTCGCGACTTCGATATCCCGATAATGAGCTTCGCGTGCGAATTCGGGAGTGTCAAACGAAGTATCATGCGTGTTTGTCTAGCACATTAAATATTTGTCATCGATCGCGATCGAGCCGTTTCGTATTGTGGCTCTCGACAATCGCGCGGACATTTACTTATATGTATCGAATAATTTTCCTAGAGGAGGGAAAAAAAGAATCCTGAAAATATATGTATTTAATTTTTTCAAGATTTATCATTCAATTATCAAGGTACGATAGTCTCAGTTGCCTCTTTACTCTTTTATTCTATATATTAGAATATGTTAGATATTTTAATTTTCTGTCTCATTCTCTCTTTCTCTCTCTCTCTCTCTCTCTCTCTCTCTCTCTCTCTCTTCTGTTCAAGTATCGTTGTGTGTATAATTTGTGTGACATGATCTTGAAAAAAGAGCCAAGCACTGTGGTTGGCTCGCCGCATCAGTTTCGAGAATCGTAAGCGAATTTAGAAGTATTCGCCAATGGCCGACTCGCTGAGAACGAACCGAGCGCTGCGATTGGCTCGTTGTCTCGCGGCTAACTTTGCTTCGAGAATCGAAAGGGTAGAGTAACGGATCGACTCGCGACGCGGCAGGACGGATTCGAAAAGTCGGCTCCTGTTTTTCACGATTTCGGTCGGCGGAGAGTGAGTTTCGCATGCGAATTATCGTCGGGAGTGTCGAGTGAAATGTCGCGCGTTCGTCGTTACGTCAAATGTCAGGCGGTTAATCGCGCGTCGGCATCGTAATCGATTAGGAGCGGTAAACGCTCGCGATATGGCCGATTCGAAATCGCGATCGATCCGTATTTCTCGTATTCTAAAAGCGGATTTCGCTCATAATTATTCCTCGTCGCGAGTGTAGATCGCAATATATAACGCGGTGTATAACGAGTGGCGCAATAGCAAAGTTCAAGCAAAAATGCATTGCGAAGTGCTTATAGTGAAGCGTGCAATGCGCTTTTATTTTCACGTATTAAATAGTGCGTACGAATCGGAGTTGCTCCGCATTTCGCTGGAGTTATAGCTTCGAGTTTATCGAAAGTGAAAAAAGTGTTATCGAGAGCCGATGGAAACAATATTGGATACACCAGCCTGATTCGGGGATCACCGTTCCTGGAAGATTTCTGGATGATGGAGTAAGGTGGTGAGGGGAGGTAAGCTGATTGCAGCAATTCCGAGAACTACGACATCGATGCAGTGACGTCACGAACGGTGAGTCCTTTTTTACCTCACATCGCACGCTTTATCGATAAAACCGTGCTTTTACTTTACCATTCGTGGACTTGTTTCTTTTGCCTCACTTCGTTACCGACCAGATATTGATTGGTTAAGTCAAATATAAACAAAACAATACGCTTTTCTGAAATTACAGTGAATAACACTAGTCGGAGATTGCAAGTTATATATAAGTAAAAAAATTTTATTTTCACATTTTCGTGTTTTATATACATATATCTGATAGCAACATAATATATATACAGAAATTAGAAAATGTTCATTTAATAAAAAAGAAAAACACACTTTCACATTTAAAAATTCGTCTTTAGAAAATA